>BLXL01010444.1:0-19924 GCA_023170135.1 Acarapis woodi
CTAATTTTTAACAGATCTCGCGGGAAATTTTTTCGATATTCAGATTGCCTTAAATTTTTTTTTGAAATTTTTTGTGAGTAATTAATACTACTGATTGAAAAAAAATGCAGGTAAATTATCAGCACATAGAATTCAATAGAAAAAAACATTTTTCAAACTTTCGCTGCCAAACCAAAATATTCTGCACTGAATTAATCAAAAAGAATTTCTTGGAATACGAAACTTTTTTAGATTATCAAATATTTGTCATATTAAAGAAAGAAAATAAATTTTGTGATCCATTGAGTGTATTATGAAATTTATTTTGAAAGCTAAATTGAAGTTTAAGAAGAAAAATTATATTTTATATCATAAAAGATTAGAGCTTTCAAGTGAGAAAAAATTCTGTCCGTATGAGAAAATTTTGACGAATTTGAACTTTCATATTTTATTGTAAGGTATTAGGCTTTTCAATTGTTTTTTTTCAACCTTCTAACTAAATTTCTAAACGAAAAAATTAACAAAAATTACAAAGATTATAATTTATTTGAATAGACTAAATAGATTTGATATTAAAGCAACTCTTGAAAAAGAACTATTTTTCAAATTTTTCTTTAGCTTGAAATGAATTAAAAATGTGGATATATTTTTGACTATCTGTGAAAATTATGATTCAAAAGCCCATTTAAGGAATTTGTTCACGTCGATTAATACTGTGATTTTGTATTATATTTAGTTCGAGAACATATGAAAAATCGAATCCGGTAAACAAAACAACTTTTATAATTTACTGTTGGGAAAATTGTCAAATAATAAATTGATAAATACAAACCAAAACTTTGAATTTTTGGTTTTTCTAAAAAATTTTAAAGTATCTGTTTAATCTTGATGTCTTTTAACTTGTTCAAATGACAATTTAAAAAATTATTGTTCTATTAGATAAAAGATTTGTACGGTTAAAATATAATTTATGTGCTTAAAAAAGCAAAAATTAGATACTTCAAAAATAATTTTCAAATTATCACTATAGTATAAAATTAAGAAATTCATGACTCATTAAAATTAGTTAAAAGATTTTAATGGAGCAAAAAAAATAAAATGGATACTGATAATCGCTCTCAAAGTTTGCTAATCTATAGGCAAGCTTTTATCTAAGCATCAGGATGCTATTGAGAACATTTTTTTATACTTTTTTGAAAAATTCCTATTCAAACAATGAAACAAAATAAAAAAGTTTGGACAATAGATGCATAAAATATCATTCATAGACATTTAATTGAATAAGTTATAAAAGAAGGTGAAATAAATTTCAAATAATTTATCTATTTAAAAAATTTATATTGTAATGCTTTGTAATATTTTATCAATGATTATGCAGTCAATTTTAATTTGAAATTAAACTGTCTAAACGTGACCGCTTTCACATTATTCGTAGCGTGATTTCAAGATGTCAAACGAATTCGCAATCACACATATGATCGAAATTTTAGATTTTTTTAAAAAAGGTATCAATGAAAATCAGTAAGAGATTTCAATAGTATATTTTAATAAATATATTAATGAAATGAAAGATAATGAATCTAAAAATTTATTTTTGCTGAAAATCGAAGCGTCAAAAAAAAATTCGAAATGATCTCTTAATTAAATTGATTTCGAAATTTATAGCAATTCATTTTGCTTGATGTCTGATAAAAATACTGTGTCAAAATTATATAGTTATCTTATATATAAGCTTTGATTTTGAATAAATCATTATTGACTATTACTCCGAATAATTTAATCATTTTTAATCAATTACTTATATTCAAAAGGAATATAGTTCCGAAAAAAATTAAAATCTTAGTTTCAAATAGTGATCAAATGAATCTTATTTAACTAAAAAGATTAAAAATTTTATTTATTTTTTATAAATTTAGGATCAAATAAGGTAAAGAATTACATATTTTCTTTTATTTTATTATAATTTTTTTTAATATCTAAAATGTGAATTATAAATTTTTCTTTTAATAATTTTTTAAATATATTTTGATTAAAAACTTTTGCAAAATAATTCGCAAAAATAAACCAATCAATTTAACTCTAAAGAAAAGTTACAAAAATTTTAAATAATATTAAAAATCATTTAAACAAAAATCCAATCTTTCGGAAATATTGATACACAATTAAGATTGTTTACATTTTGGAATCTGTTTTCCTGAAATTTTTTCAGTTTTTAATGCATGAAGTATATTTTATGATAAAACTAATTGAAATTCCAGCTTATTTTATTTAGAATACAATAAGTTCTAGAAATAATGTAAATATTATGATCTATTTTTTGCTGGGTTATTCATTGAAACATTTAGAGTGTGTCACTCGAAGTCAAAAAATTTTGATATTACTATTTTATCTAATATGTGTTTTTTTTTTTATCACGACCTTTTAATACCTCTGGATGTTAAAAAAAATAAAACATTTTTAGAAATTTTTAAGCAATGAATGTTTTATTTTTCAGTGATTTCTCTTGAATTTTAGTTTAGATTTTTAGGCTAGCTAAAAATAGTAAAATCATGATGATTACGTCACTTAGAAAATCATATAAAATAGAAATAAAAACTAATTCGGATGTACTAAAACTGTTTTCAAATTTTTATAAAAAAAATGAAATTTCTTATTTTGTGTTTGAAAATTTTGGAACAAATTGACACCATCATTTTTACCTATCGATTTTTCAAATTCACTCATTAAAACTTTAATCTTTTTAACAGAAAATGTCAAATATTTTCATCGCTTTCGGTTGTGTGATTTGTATGCTTGAATAGATTTGTGACACTCTTCTAATACATTTATAAGAATGATGGCATACTTATAAATTTGAAAAAAAAATTTAAAAGAAAGAATACATTTTTTTTCGATGGATAAGCATAGAAGATAGGATGAATTTACACGAAATAATAAAAAATTTTTGGTAAACATGATACTAATCATGTGTGCTCTCTCAATTTATGATTTTCGAAGCAAAATAAAAATTTCTAAATATAAAATTTTAAAATTTAAGTTTCAAAAAATTTTGTATGGTGTATTTGGTTGCTAATTCACAACAAAAATTTCACACCGAATTGTGCAATGAGTGCAAACTACTTTGAGTTCGAGCGATTATTTAACAAAAAAAAATATCTACTGAATATTCAAAATTACACTTTTTCTATTACATTAGAAGCTAATTTCAAATTTATTTACGACTGATAATTAAAAAATTTATGAGTATTTATATCTTAATGAAATAAATATATATTAATATTAGTGATAAATTTTATAACAATTTCTAAATAAAAAAAAAATAAAACAAAAAATAATGTTCTTTTACTTCTGAAATTTTTATCTCTTGCTCACTTTTAAAATTATTTATTGTTTTTTTAAAAACAAAACATTTTGTTTCCTTCACTTTTTATTTATGAAATTTTTAAACATCATTTTGGTAAATAAAAATGTTTATTCAAAGTGTTTAAGGTATCTAAATTGACTTTAAGGAGAAAATAATTCTTTTGATTTATGGTATTAGTATTTTGTTTTGCACATTTTTATTCTGTATTTTCGTGTACTTATACAAACTAGTGCCAATATTTTGAAAAAAAAAAGGATGATGTGATTTTATAGCGTCGCCTGCTATTTGTGAGTATCTTTTATGTTATACATTTTTAAATGAAAATATCTTACTAAAACAATGTTCATTGATCTAATGTCAGCTGAATGACTCCAACTTTTTCACCATCAACCAATTATTGATCGAAAAATTAACTAAACATTGAATCATCTTTTATTGTATAGAATCTAGAAATTCTTTTCTTCATCCTCCATATTTTAACTAAAATTTTAAGTTCTATTCCAAAGATTTTTTTATTTTGTAAAAGATCTATAATTTAGCAGAAATTCTCTTCTTCTATTCTTTGGCAAACAAATTTCAAATTTAGAAAATCTAGATTTTTGATCCTCAGCACATAAACATGGTTTCATAAATTTTCGAAAACTTACAAATCTTATTTTAATGACCACTTTATAATCCAAATTAGCGAGAAATCATTTAATTTTCAATACAAATTAGACCTTGTAATCGAGTAAAGTTTTTTTATATTGACGTTATGAAATGTCTCACTATTAATCGTTATCAGATTATTTATTATATTAAAATTAATTATTTTAATTTGACGCTTTTAACGCGAACCCACAATGAGTTTATATAAATAACCAACTGAATTATATATTTGTTTTTTTTAAATTTTCCGGAAATAAATTTATAGTGTCGTAGCTGATTTTCCTTCTGAATTTTGATTCAAATTTTCAATTATCATTCTTGATTAATTCTAAATTATATGAAATCATTAATTTCATTTCATAAATTTTGCAATTTTCAATTTAATAATCTAACAATTTCAGTTTTCATTTTTACTGATCATTTATAAATTAAAAATAGAAGGAAAAAAAATTTATTTTGGCTGAATTAATTTTGATATTACTTATGACAAATCATATTTAATGAACACATTTGAACGGTAAATTTACAGCTACACATTTACTTTAATATTCAAATTAATAAGGAAAATGATCAGCGAAAATTTTTTATTAGATAGCTACTAGCAATGAATTAATCAATAAATATTAAAAACAGTCAAACGTGCGTATTTAGCTAGCAAATTTATGTTAGTTAAAAATTCGAAATAAACTTGAGAATTGAAATGAAAAAAAAACTAAAGACAATAATCAAATTATATAATTCAGTCAATGTGATTAACCGTCAGCGAATTCAATACGAGGAATTTCGTCGACAAGTTCTAAAATGAATCATTGTTCCAATTGTTTCTTTGATTTTCGTTTACATTAACAAACAGCTGAAATTCTATTAGAGATTTTTTTTTACTTCAATTTTATTGTTGGAAAAAATTTTTTTAATAGTCTAATCCTGAGTATTAAACACTTTAGTACTACCGTTGTTTTTTTTTCATAGTATCCGCCCAAAAGAATGGAAATTATTAAGAAAAAAAAGATGAGATATTAATGATAAAAACCAAGAACAATAGATATTTAAAGACTTGGTGATAAGAAAAAATATAAACACTTGATATATATAAAAATATATATTAGTTTAAATTGTATGAAAAAAAAATGTTTTCCTTAGTTTTCTGCATTTAGCCTCACCAAAAAAAAATGAAAGTCTAAAACAGAAGACAGACTATCAAACAGTCAAAAAATATTATCAGGAAAAACTATATTGACGTTGCACCCAGTAGAAAAATTTTTTGATCGCAAATGTGAAATTTCTCTCAAATTTAAAAAATAAAACTAAGTGTTAAATTCAGGTCAGAAAAATTTTCGATTCATGCTGCATCCATTCGATAGATTTTTTTATTTTTAAACAAAATTTCGATGTGGCTTTGTAGAAAAAGAAAAATACAAATAAATTATTTTTTCACGGTAATTCTACAAAGATTTTTTTACAACATTCTTTTTGTTTTCTATGATTTCGTTTATAAAAAAATATGCACTCCCGAAGATTACCTGCCTTATTTCAAAAAGGTCTGCGCTAGATTGGGTAATAATAATACATAAAATGTGATAAAAATTATTTATATTAAAAGCACCAAAATTGCTCATGAGATCTTATTACTAGGAAGTGTCTTTAAGTGTCCCTTGCTATTTGAATTTACTCATTAGCTTTAATACTAAAAAAAAAAAAATTGAAAATCAACAAAGATTTTGAAATTGCAAATAATCAAAAAATAATGTCCGCTTTAATTAAAAGCGATTTTTTAAATTTTTCTACTTTTTTATCTAAAATTATCTAATCTATATGAAATTGTTTTTCAAACAATTTTTAAAATTTTTTTAAATTTTACAAGATCAAGCTATACTCTTTTTAGTTATTATAATTTTTTTTTTTACAATTTTTTTAGTTAATTTCAATTCTCTAATTAAGCGATTGTAATAAAGATAAACGCGAATAGAAGCACAATCTTTTTTTAATTAATATAAAAAATTTAGAAATTTCGTGAATTTGAAGCATTGAATCAAATCTTTCAATGACTTGAATTATAAACTGTTTCCTGTTAGAAGACAAAATTTCATATTAAAGTTTTAAATTGATTGGCTAGCAGATTTTTAATTTTGTATTTTCAATCAATTATGTTAAATACTCATTTCTTTAATTTGAATTTATTTTGATCCTCAAAGAAAAATTGATTTCCAAATAGACAATAGTTTCTGCATCATTGACTTACATTAGATTTTTAACACAATATAAACCGAAAATTTTATTAGTATCTACGATCGAATTAAAAAATTTGCGCCGAATCGATATGTTAAAAGCAATAATTTAACAAATTCAAAGCAGAAAAATTTTAGAACATTTTTTTTGTATGTAAAATTATAAGTAAATTTTTGGACACTAAATGATGTCTAATCATTTATATTATAATCTTTAACAAATCACCTTAAAAAAATAATTTTAAAAGTCAATTATTCAATAAGCATTATTTTAAAAGTAAAAAATGATTATCCAAAAATGTGTTCAAAAAAGTTAGCATGAAAGAATATCGTATCCATTATTGAATTAACAATTATACCTTTTGTTTTGAGTATTTTTCTGTTGATCGATAAGCAAAAAAAAAAAGATTTTTAATTATTTAAGCTTGAATTAAAAATGCAGATAGTTAGCTTAATTTTCTCTAACTTATACGAAATTCAAAGAATAAAAAAATTTTATTTAAAAATTTTATTAACTTATTGCTATTATTGTTATACACAAAAATCATAAATGTTTATAAGTTTATAAATTACTATCATATAGATAGATTAGAAATGTTAAAAAATTATTGATGTATGTTGCATAATATTTTATATCAGATTTAGTTATGATAATAACAATCACAATTATGAGATAGCAAAATAGGCAGAGTTATTTATTGAAGATTTTGAATTAATTCAATAGAGATGAATTTTTTATCGATCACAACAATGATATGTAACTATGAAAATAGACATACATCAAAAAATAAAAAGTAGAACGAGAAAGCTCATATTTGAAGATTTGATAAGTGAATAATTTATGCAGTTGATACATAATAAAAAATGATATAGTGATATAAACTAAACAAAACAATGATTGCATTCAGATCGAAAGGAATTTCAAGTAATTGTCTCATTTTTGAGAAATAAAATTCAAAAGATTTTTCAATAAAAAAACAAAGACTACAATACAAATTACATTCTAGATAATTCAATATTGGTAAATCAGGTCAGAATTGATGAAAATTCAGTTGTTGCTGTCATTATCGAGTATTTAACTTTGTTAATTTGATAAAGCTTTTTTTCATAAAATATATAAAAAAAAATGATCATGAAAATTGTCTTCATGATGAATTAGAAGATATTTTTTTCTAATGACTTACTGTAATGTATGATAATTATTCACCACATGAAAGTAATAATGTCTGTTTTAAACTTTTTTATATGATTCTATTCGCCTTCATACAATTGAAAAAAATTTGGTGCGAAAATTTTTCTAATTAATTTTAAGATATTACTTAGATAAGATAAAAATTTAAAAATTGTAATGACGATTTCAATAGAATAATCAGTTTTATTAAAAAAATGAAAAAGATTTTATCATTGCTAAATTAAATCTGTGTTTAATATTTAGTACATTTCCTATCAATAATTTTTTTTTAGTAAATTGACAATTTTAATTACAATATAATATTTAGAAATTTTTACAAGATAAAAAATACATTTATTTTTTGGTATTTATAAATTCTAAAGGTAAATCGTTTCAAAATATAAAACAATTTATATCAAATTATGTATAGTCTTGAAAAATGACATCTCCAAAGTTTTTTTAAATGCACATTATGGAAATTTTTTTCTTTAATTTAATTCTCAAATCTATGTGATTTGATAATTAAAATAATCTTGTATCAAAAAAATTTTTATCTACAAAAAAATATAGAGAATTGAATCAAAATATTCAAACTTTGTAACTATTTAATAAATTTCTTCATCAAACCAAAAAAAATAAAAATTTCGGAATTTTTATATTTTTACCATATAAAGAGATTCGAAAAATAATTCAAATTAAAATGAAATCATGTGAAAAAAATTGGTTTTTACATAAATAAAAATCAATTTTAACTGAAATTTAAATCCTTAAAAATTGAAATAATCTCAAAAAAGCATCATTTAAAAAATTAAAATTAGAAATATCATACTTAATAATAGAGAAGTTGATTCTAATTTATTGTTAAAAAAAAATTCGTTGAAATTAAACAAAATTAATTTGTAATCTTTGTTATAATCAAAGTTATCAAAGTCTAGCGTCACAATATAAACTATTTTGAGCAATTTTTTTGACATACACTATAATAAAAAAAACGAATTCAAAATAGTAATGTAATTATAATGATAAGCTGATTGATAAATCATAATGAAGGCACAGACATCAAAAAAGGCTATTTAATTAGAATTATGTCAAACAATTTAATTTATTAATTTATGTGTCACTCATTGATTTTAAAGTAAAAAAAATTTTAATCTTAATTTAATATTAAAATATATTCTTAAGTCGAGTTGGAAATTGAATAAAGTAAGTGAAAACAAATTTATTATAGATATTCAAGTTTATCATATTTAATTTATAATCATAAATATAAGATTAATATTAATATAAAAATGTTCGTTTTTTTTTTGCTATTATAATATCAATTGATATCATTTTTTTAACAGTTGTTTTCTATTTCTCTTTTTGAAAATTTAATTCGAAAAAATGCTGTTTTTTTTAAAAGCAAAAAATTTTATAATTTGACTGTACTTATAACCATTAAATAAAAAAAATTGTTTATCAAAAGCTTAACGATTGCCCAAACAAAAAAATGCTTTGCAATTTAATTAAAAAAATTTTTTTCACATATAGCTAAATGCAAGTAATTAACCTATTCGTAACTAAATTTTGTAGTTCAAATATCGAATTTTGCACTTTGATTTTTACGACATAGAAGATGTTAAAATGAACCGAAAAAAGAAAATTTAATTAAGAATAATAATTAATTAAATTTAAAAAAAATTATCGAAAATTAACTTTGTCTTTTACTCAGAGTAAGAGTTTTGAATATAAGATTTTTGTACTTTTCATTGTAAATTAACTACTGTATGCAACAAACTTATGTTTGTAAACAGCAAAGCATATTTTGAATAGATAACTTGATATTTAGCACTTTTATTTTACTTGATAATAAAATACTTGATTGCTTAAATTTTATTTGCTAGTAAATTTGTGATATAATATAAATAAATTTATTATAAAATTTCACAAACATTTACTTTCTGATTTTTTTCAGTTCAAATATTTTTCCGTCAAAATTAATTCAAATAAAAAACTAAAAAATTTAATCATATGAATATGACATAAATTTATTATTAGTTCAATATGAATGCCTAATTATAAAAACCAAAACGTATTCATTTATTGAAAATTTGGAATAATTCAAAAATTGTGTTTTCAAAAATTTTTGTTAAAAATGAAAATTAAACATAAGTTTTGCTATGCGATGCAATCTGCGGTATATCATGCATAAAATTAGTAACTTAAAATATGTATCAAGAGAATCAAAAAAAGAGAATGTTCAAAAACGATTTGAAAATAGACACTATTCGCTTTTCCCAATGGATTAAATAAAGAAGTGTGTTTTAAAGTGTCCTATCAAATATAAGAATAAATAAGTCAAAGAAGAAAAAATTTATAAAATTATAAGATACAAAATATTTCAAGTCTTAGAAAATTCATCGTGCGCAGTCCACTTAGAGATTTTAAAAGGTAATATTTCTGCCTATATTTTTTTTAAAATCAAAATGCAATGGTTGAATTAAAATACAAGAGCAATTCATTGATGGACCATTCAAAAGATAGAATGAAAAAATTTTAACAGATTACTTATTGAACAAGCGATCTTGAACTCTTTTTTGTCAGTAAAGAAATTTTTAATCCTTTATAGTAGATTCTAAAATTTTGGCAATGGTTTATAAAAAAGCAAAAAAAAAAAAAGATTGCTTTTTGGATATTGAAATCTTTTTTTGAATCTTCAAGTAACTCTGAAATTTTACTTTGAACTAAATTGCTTATTGCTTTATTTTATTCTGTGTTGGCAAGCTTCATTATTCATAGTTCGCATAAAAATTTATTGTGAAATTGAAAAAAATCGAAATTGATGGAAAAGTGTTTACACTAATGTCACCTAATGGCAAATTCAAATAATAACCTGAATGAGTGATAAGAAGATAAAGTATGACCAAAGAAGATTGTGAATTTTTTCGATACTTTTATAAAAAAAAAAGGGTTTTAGCAAAACTAGAAATCAAATTAACGTACATGATTTACAACACATAATTTTAATCATCACACAATATTTTTCTAAGATTAATTCCATCCAAAATAACTACTTTTGAAAGACATTTAAGAAAATTCAAAAGTTAATTCGTTTGAAAAATTTTTTTTTAAAGAAATAAAAATAAATAAAAAAACTAAGTTTAATTAATTTTGTTAAAAAGCCATTTACTAATGATAAAAATTATTTAGAGATTTATGCTTTTAATCTTTATTAAATAACAAGCGCTTAATGATTGCAGATAATTAAAAGGACTTATAATGACACTAAAAAAACTAATAAAACAATACTTCGAATTAGAAACTTCAATAACAATATAATTTTATTCCCAATCGTAAACTATTAATTTGAACTTGATGTAATTTTTTCAAAATCCGAACTTTATTTCAAATTATTAGTTTTGATGTCGAAAAATGTGTGTATAGGTAATAAAAAATAGTAAATTACCTATTCATTAACTCAAAACATTTTTGTAATTTTTTATGTATTTTAGAATAATTCTGATGTTCCTTTATAAACCAGGAAAGATATACGACACCTCTTATTTTTCAAATTAAATAATACAAACTGGCTCGTTTTCAATGCTTAAATAAAATTTCATTTTTGAAATATTCATTTTAAAAAATCGGTCATGCCAATCTATTTGAAATTTGTATTTAAAAAATATCATAAGATGCATTTCATGATGTTTTGAAAGTTTTTCTTCAATTTTGCCATACAAAGATGAAATTTCAAATCTGTTTAAAAAATTAAACAATATTACTTAGAAATTTTTAAAAATTGATATTATATATACTATTTGAATTTCAGTAAAAATATTTGTAAATATTTTTTGGATATAAGTGAAACATCGAATTGAAACATGTAAATTCTATAAATTTTTTCCATTATTAATATAATAGATTTTTGTCTTAATATTTCCAGTGATTCGATAGATTAATAATTAGCCTAAATTTGTTTGCCAAAAAAAATCAGTGCATTATATAATCAAATTTTATGCGTAAACATGAAGATAATTATAAAGAAACTAAAAAATATAAAAGAGAAATGATAATTGTTTGACGATAAATAAAAGATTATTTTTTCTTTTCACAAAAAAATTCTGAACGTGTATTATATTTCATAATAGAAAAAGAGTTTACTAAAGAAAAAAGTAACAACAATTACATAAAATGGAAATCATTTGCAGGACTACAGACACGGAAATTTCCGAAATCAGCATTGCAAAAATAACAATGATTTGGTTATTCTAGTATATAGATTATTTAGAAGATTTGTTAATGTTTTGTTTTCAGGATGAAAAAAAAGATTTGATGAGAATTTTTTATGAAGAGAATATTAGTTTTCATAGATGATTGAACAAAATATTTTTTGAATATCGATTTAATAAAATTATTTGTAGATAGCCTGTAATATTTATTTAAAAAAATAAAAAAAAAAATTCAATTTATATATTCAATTTATATACACGAATTTCGAGTTACGATAGTAAATCAATTTCGTAATTTTAACATTTTTTTATAATAAATATGTAATCGATTATTTTTGAAAATTTATATTATTTGAATAAATAAATTGAACACCATCAGTTATTAATATTTAGGAATTCGCAAATAATTATTTTTGTCTAAAGCATCATCATTCTTAGTTTTTATTTTGAAATTATTACATTGTTTTGATTTATTAATAAAACATTAATGCATTTTATTTCATTTTAAATTTTGTTGAGGTATTTTTAAATCTTGTATATATATTCATGAACAAATAAAAAAATTTGGTTTTTTTTATAATTTGAGACAAACGAAAATAGTTTTATTGACATATAAGAAATTCGAAAAATTTAAATTCATGTCAGGTCGATTGACACATTAAAAATCATATTTTGTGGAAATTTAGTAGTAGTGGTTTGTATCGAAATAGTAATCTGAATAATCACAGATATTAAAAAAAAAAGTGCAGAGATTGCTAAATCATCAATATCAATGTAGATCAAGTAGGCCAAATTAGCACAAGCATTAGCCTAAAATTTTTGCAGTAAAACTATTAATTTTGAGCATAAATAAAGTAAAGAAAAAAAAAATTTCGGTAAATTTTGATTTCTAATCGCAATTTACATAAATTAAATCAAATTTCAAAAGATTACTAATTTTTCGTACTAATATTGATTGGTTTATTTATTATAAAAAAGATAAAATTTGAAAATTTGTTAAAGTTTAAGTTTTTACTGTTTAAATTCATAATTGATCATCACTCGATAATAAAGTTTAATTACCTGAAAAAAATAAAACTCAATTTGTTTTTTCATATTTCTCCAATCCTATTTCATAATCAAATCGAATAAAGAAATTTAATCTTTGGATCATACTTGATAAAAAGAAAATAAAATGAAAAAAGACAAGGCGAAAAGTAGTCCGCTGTTAATATTAAAAGATAAAAAAAATAAGTTAGGACATAGAGAAGTAAATAATGCGACTCATATACTCAAAATTCTAAAATAATTTTGTTGAAATCTTGAATTTATCGCGTTTGATTATTTATATTAAATTTCAAAGACGATAAAACTCAATTTGTTATATTTGAATATAAATCAAAAAAAACATTCAAGAATGTAAATAAAATAATCGGACGGAAATAACATAACAAAAATAGATTGATCAAATAATTTGATAAAATTAATAACATATAAATTGAAAAAAAAAAAATATAAATCAGAATTTAGGATCAAATAAATATTTAGGACAAAAAGATAATTTAGAGAAAATTAGGATGATGATTTATAATCTAAAAATGACCAGAAAATATAAATATATTTAAAATCGACAGTTTGATGCAAATGCTTTTAAATAAATAAAATGTGCTTAAAAAAGTAGAAAACAGTAATGTGAATCATAAATTGTATAATACATAATAATACAAGAAGAAAAAAATAAAAATAAGCGAAATATATTAAAAAAAAAATTTGACGAATAGTTCTAGAATTAAACTGCCAGTTTTCAAAATAGAGATGAAAACTTTTAAATTTCAATCTTACTGATAAAACTGATACATCAAAAATTAAATCGTCAAAGAAAATGAATCAACAAAGAATAAATCAAAAAGACAAAATAATATTTTACTTGAATGGCTAAAAAAAAATTATTTTCCTTTAACAATGCGATTTTTTTGAATTTTTGAAAATAATGATTTCAAACATAAATTTTGTAAGATTCGTATAAAAAAAGCATTCGATGATTTTTGAGACTAGTATAAAATAATCAATTATTCAAAATAAATAATAATTATAATTAGCATAATTACTCAGTTACACAAAAATAATTTTTTTATAGATCTGGTAATTATTTATGTAGTTAGAGTAATAGCAGAAGGTAACTTAGGAAAAAATAAAAATTTCATAAACAAATTTTTTGTCTTTTTTTATGTTATGCTTTAAAATTTAAAAAACCGATTCTAGATATAAATATGATCAGAAGACTTTTACCCTTTTGAAATATATAATAAAAAAGTAAAGAGATGATTGCTCTATTCAAAATTAATTTTATTGAAAATATTTATCTTAATTTAAAAATCTTGTCAATTAAATTCATCTTTTTTTTTTTTTTAAATTGCAAAAAATCGGATAATGAGAGATCATTATTTTTTTTATGATTTTACATAATTAGTTATAATAATTTTGGTAATTAACAATAAAATTTAATTTCTATATTTTTAAAATCGAAGCAAAAACAGGCTTTCAACAGTCAATACGATGACTTTTTTTTAATATTATACTCAAAGATTACAAATAACAAATGATCGAAATTTATTAAATGAATTTGAACTTTTTATTTTGAGATAATAAAAATTATCATTTATACCTAAACTCATAAATTACTCTCCATTAGTGATAGCAAAACATTAAAAAATTAAAAATTTCAGTTCTAGATAATACCATTAAATATTCATAAATCCAAATAAATTTTTTTTACTTTAAAAATGGCGACTATACAGTATTACCTTAAAGATTGAACTTAATTAGGGACAATATTTTTTTATTCAAAAATTGATGATTTTGATTTAAAGTCAGATATTTTTAATTCAAGATAAACGAAAAATCTGAAAAAAAAATTTGTTTGCAAAAACAATATTTATTGTCATTTATTACTTTATTATTTTTGAAAACTTTGACTGATCGTAATATATTAAAAATTAAATGACGAAAAAATTTAAATTTTTTTCATCTTATTATATTTGAAGCATCAAAAACTGAAAAAAATAAAACTGGATTATCTTTTGCTAGATTGGTTTATGAAAAAATATGAAAAAAGTATTCCAATGTATAAAAGCTATTATAATCTAGAATTTTTTCATTTATCAATGCTACTATGTAAAAAAATTGTTTTGACCATATTGTATAAGAATATATAGGCCATATTTGGCAGAAAAAATAGACAAGGTAAAGATCTTATGAAATAACCAATGTCAAGGGCAAATGTCAACAGACAAAATAAATAAAAGAGTTAGAACAAAAGGCTATAAATTAAATAAATAAAGCCTCAGATATAATTATATAAAAAGACAATAAGAAAAGTATTAATAGTGAGTAGAAAGAAAAAGTACAGGATACTCATTAGTGACACTTCAATAACCTTACCATGTCCGTGAAAAGATTGTTTTTCTCAGAGTTCACCTCGATATTCTGTTCATCAAAAACCTACTCCCTTATAATCTTCATCTTGTACCTTATTTGAGTTGCTCTGTATTAGTCGTGTACTTAAATCGAGCCACAACTCCTGCTTACGTAA
Organism: Acarapis woodi; assembly: GCA_023170135.1. Lineage (NCBI taxonomy): Eukaryota > Metazoa > Arthropoda > Arachnida > Trombidiformes > Tarsonemidae > Acarapis > Acarapis woodi. The sequence goes on from BLXL01010444.1 coordinate 15,167, forward strand.
TAACGTTGTGTTACAATATACATAGGGTATTCTCAAATAAAGTGAGAGATCCAAACGAACTTGAACAACTAAATAACACAAGCGATTGTAAATTTCACCGTTCTTGATTTTTTTCCATAATTTACTTGTAGTTAATAATCTTAATCAAAAGAAAAGCTTAAAAATTCTTTAATTCAGAAACACATACAAAAAAAAAAAAGACTCCTTTTTTTCTATATAATATGTGGCTAAAAAATACAGTCCATTATAGTTTTATTCAAATTTATCAAACCTATAAATCCAAGGTATTTATTGATAATCTAAATAAGAAATTTTTATTTATCTTTCGATTATTAAAATAGAAAATAAAAAAATAGTAAAAATAAAAAATAACAGCATATATTTAGCTTATTATTAAAAATAAATCTTTTTTACTGCCAACGATATTAAAAATCATAGCTTGATAAATCTATTGCAATAGAAAAGAAATCAAGTTAAAACTTCATTTATTTTAATTATAAATAAGAATGACCGCTCGCTTAATTCAAAATAGAATAAAAAAGTCTACTTAAAATTTATCAAATTAATTCAATTAATCGATCCGAACAATGAAAAAATTAGAGGACTTGAGTAAATTCTTTTCGATTCACAATTATTAGGAATCGAAAAAATCACAAATAATTTTTCAGCAATGTATAAACATTATTAGCATTCAAAATAATTGGACTAGAAATACGTGATTTGTCTAATCGATTTTTTTATTCACTACATTTTATATGCCATGTTGTCATATATTCAATTTAATAATATAAGATTTATTTAAATATATATTGAATATGTTGAATAAATAGAAAATTTGGTTAATCATCCGTATATCTGTTGAATAAAATTTTATCAATAAACAATTATCATATGAGGTTTAGAATAGTTACAATAATATATATTGAATAATAAATATTTTGTGCATAATTTGACGCTTTTCAACAAGAGTTATGAGAATTAAGAAAGTTTTTAGTTTGAAGTAAATTGAATTTTGCTAGTCGTAACAAAAAAAAATCAAGAAAATTCAGAACTCAATTATGTGATATTTCAATTAATGTTTTAAAATTTGAAAACATAATTTCTAGAAATTCCAAATATTCATAAAATAATACTGTGAGAAAAGAATTGAAATGATTTTTATATTTTATATCAATTTTTCAGTAGGTTGAATTAATGTAAAATCTCGTAAATTTAATGATATAAAAAAACCAAATTTACCACATAAAGGAAAAATTTTCATCTAAAATGTGATATAAAACTAATTGAATGAATAATAGATAAGAAGTGAAACTTTGAATTGAATTTTATCATGATCGAAACGTAAAAATATTCATTATTGATAGGTATTAACGGAAAGATTTAGGGCTAAATTTCAGTTCTCTAAATATCTTATATATTTCACAATTGATGATCGAAAAAATTTTAAACTGAACACTATGTTCATTCTAAAAAAATATTTATTTTAAATGAGAAAAATAATTTGAGACGAGAAAAAATTATTAAGCATGCTGTATTGTCTTCATGCATTAAGTGGGGCGAATCGAAAACATTTCTATCAAAAATATATTGGCTAATTTATTTGATTGGTACAAAATTTGAAGATTATCTTCATAGCGAATAAAGCAAAAATGGTAAAAGGTTGTAGTCTGAACTTTTAAAAACTAAAAATATAAAACTATTGAAGAAATTCTAAAGTTTGTATTTTATCGATAAAGTGATTATAAGATTTTGATTTTATTTAACCAATCATAATCTAGATTATCGCTTTTATAAATAGAAATATGCCATTTATAAAAACATTAATTAAATGGCTTATCTAATGAATCATAATAGATGAAATTTATATATTATATTTAGGTAGTATTTGAATATAAAAGATTCATCATAGGATTTTTTTAAAACTAAATTATTTATAAATGATTCATCAAAAGATAAAATTTTGTATTTAATTTTTAATTTTTGATTCAATTTTACCATTCATGTATTAATTCAAATAAAAATAAGCATCGTTCAATTTCATATTTCAATGATGTAAGTTAATTTTCGTTCTTTTAACTAATATATTTTGAAATTCTAAATAAATGACCCATTAAATTAAAAAATATTTTTAATAATATATAGTCTATTAATTTTCAATTATTTTATGATCATTTTAAAGACTGAAATATAATTTTCAAAGCAGAAAATCTTGAAATTTTTCATATCAAAATTTTTCTAACTATCAGACTAAAAAAATTTATTTCATCTAATTAAAATAAAAATTTCATACTTTTAATTTACTCAATTTTCGTCAAAAGGGAAAAACATTTTAAATATACCTATTGAGCATATGATAGTCTTGTTAAAATACTAATATTAAAAGTTTATTTTTTAATTGTATATATCTAGCATTATAAAAAAGAGAAAAAAATTTATTTGAAACAAATAACAAGCGTAAATAATTATATCATTTAAAAAAAATTGGAAAGATTCGAATATTACGCTGTCAAATTTCTAGATAATTTAAATAAATAGGTTTTTAAAAAATAGTACTTTAGTTAGTCGGTTGAAATATTTAATCAATTATTTTATGTTTATCATAAAGTTTTTTACCCAAACTAAAATTTTCATTTTCATTTTATTCAAAATTCACCTAAAAATTTTAATTTTTTTCATCACATAATCACAAACCACAAAAAATTGAATTCTAAAAAAATTATTATCTAATCTTTGACCCAGTTTAATATGAATTATTATTTACGATACATATGCAAATTATTTAATTTTTTGTCCATCAGTTTGACCTAATAAAAATTAACCGATAAAAAACAAAATAATCAATAGAATTTTTTTTAAAACTATTTATTGTCAATAATTATCATTATGAGTTATGTGTTTAGTAAGCAAATCACAAGAAATTAGACCAGAGCATAGTAAATATTTCATAAACATATACAATATGCACATCAAAATTTATATACAAACATAATTATACAAATACAAAATTCATTTTCTATAATATGAAACAAATTTTTTTTTGTTTACTTGAACATTTAAAAAAGTAGTACTAGTTTATTCATCTAATTTTGAAAAGTTTTAAAAAATCTGGATCAAATTTCATAATTTAATCTTATTATTGCAATAATGTATACACTACTTAAAATTTAATTAAATTACTTTTACGTAATATTATCGTCAATGAAAATAAACGAAGTGTATATAAAAGCAATTAGTTTTAGTGAATTTTTCGACAAACTATTACCATAGTTTTTTTAAGAAATTTCAATTTTTTTCATTATTTTTTCATACCAAAGAATAAAACATGGGTCCTCCATTTTATCAATGAATATATCTCAACAATTTATAAATATTCGTAATAGAAAACACTTAATAAATTTCATAAGGAAATACATTTTACAATTTCGTGATGTACCCTTTTGAATATCAGAAAATTTTAATATGAAATATGGACTCACATTGCTCTCAATCTATTCATTAGAAATTTCAGTAATCAATTAAAAAAAACAGATAAATTTCAATAATCTAGTCTATTTTTATTATCATGATTTGATTAATCTATTTAAACGATTACAAAATTTTCAACTATCATTCGTTTTATCCAGATTCTCGTTCAAATCAACACAAAAATTAAAGTTTGATTGACATTTAAACTTGTCATTTTACATAAAAAATTTTTTTTTCTGCTAAATATGTTTGAAACTAGATGTCTGCAAATGATATTCACCATAGGTCAAATTTTTTAATCGACTTATAATTTTTACATCAAGTTGAATTTTGTTGTTTTAGTAAATGAATATTAGTAATATTTTCAAACTAATAAAATGATGATTAAAACAAAATAAAAATAACGGTTTGATTTACGATAAACATCCTAAATTATTAAGTGATAATTAAATTTAAATTCTTAAATTCAAAATATGACGACAATGCTATATTTTTTGAACCTATAATCCGATTAAGAACATTGAAAAATGTTAAGAAATTTGAAATCATATAAATATTTCAAAAATTCAGATTATTAATTTAATGCACTAAAGAAATTTAAATTCAAAACAAAACACATTGAAACAAATGTAAGCGCATATTTCTCGATTGGTTTTTCAAAACAAGTGAGTGTTCGTCAGACAGTTATCTTAGCAAATTTTTTTTATCATTTATATGGATAGAATATTAAACAAATTTTTATTTTTTTAAGATAAGAGAGAATTAAGACTTTTAAAGTATAAAAATATAAAAAATTCAATTTTATTTTCATAAAAAAAATAAAAGAATTAAAATTGTTCGAAGGATTTCCAACTGAAAAAAATACGATGATTATTCTAATCGATACAATCAGTTATCGTAAAATTAAAAGAAATTACTAATAATAATTAATTTATTTCCAAAATTTTTTTACAGTGATATGAAAGAAAGAAAAATTAAAGATAATTTACTATAAATCAAAAATCATCTATGCAAAAATAATCTGCAATAAATATAAATTAATTCAACAAAAAGATACATAAAGTGCATATTAATTTTTATGCTAATAAAAGTCTAATTTTGAGGAAATTATACTTGATACTACAAAAATGAATATATCAAACATAACACCCAAGTGATGCATAACTGCGATCAAATTTTTTTTCTACACTAACCTGAAAAGATTCAAATTATTTCAAATACGAAAACTAAACAATAAAATTCAATTAAATACTCACATAGTTTTTTTTCTTTCAAAAAAGATTGCAAAAATTT
>BLXL01010445.1:0-19182 GCA_023170135.1 Acarapis woodi
TCTTATATTTGATGCTTTCTTGCGACAACGTATTTTTTTTTGGGCACACACAGAAATAGCTTGAAATTTTTTTTAAGATTTGTTTTTATATTGTTGTTTAAATCTATTCAACCATAAAAATATTTTCATATTTTCAGTTATCTAATTATGTTGTTTGCAAGCGTTAGTTTCATTATCTAATAAATAAAATAAATAAAAATCAGAATGATATCATTATTAATACACAAAAATCAATATCAAAAAAAAAAAAAAAAACGCATATTAAATTTATTGAATGTCCATAGTTACCGTCTAATAAATAATATAGCGGTCCTAACGCTTTTCAATGAAAGGCGTCCAAATACATACAAATGAAACTAATTAAATTACAATTATTAACAATAAAAACATTTAACACATCACCCTAGTTTAACGAATTACGAACCTCAAACTTGTTATTTCGATTCCAAAAGAATCTTTTTTTTTATATATTTTCTTTGACAGATCAATAATATCAACCCATTTATTGTACTTTTCCTATTCGATCGTACACATGCAAGTATATTTCATCAATTTTTAGGCGATTTTATACCTAAACTTAGTTTAATGTATCAAAAAAGAAATTGCACGTCTGTGCAATTTTATATATAAAAAATGCTTCCTTTCATTCAATGCAAAAAAAACATTTCTCTCTTCAGCATAATGATAGTTTTATCAATATTTACTAATTTTTCCATTTTTTTTTCTTGAATTTAACTAGCTCGATTTTTACTAAAACATGTAAAGATTAAATAAAAGCAAAATTATGCATAATACGAAACACATAATTTTACTCAAATCAATGATTTTCTCAATAAAAAGGTAAACTTTAAAGAACATTTTTCTTTGAATAAAACGCCACAAACTCATTCGCGTGATTACTAGAAGAAAACGTAATTAACCTGGTTTTTCTTGTTATTTATATTCTCTTACATATAACGTTTATGACTGTTGCTATTGCTGCCAATCGATCAAACAAAAATCTTGCTGTAAAAATGTTTTAATCCATTAATACACAGCCACCTTTTTTTATTAAATTTTATTTTCTGCTCCTAAGAAATGCATTTATGATATTGAAAAATAAAATTAAAAACTACATTTTCTGTAATTTAAATTTTAAAAGAAAACTAATCTACGAAACGTAATTTCTGTAAAATATTTGATAAACTCATTTTGAATTTTGCGGTGAATTTGCAGATATTCTTTTTGTCATATCTTTTTTTTTCAATTCTCCGATAATTTTTTTACAAACTCTAATATTAATTTTTTTAGAATAAAAATATTCCTAAATGCAATTTTGAATCTAGTTAAAATTGAAAAGTCATCTTTTAACTCTAGTTAATCTTTTTTTTCCAAATTTTTGAAATTTTTATTTTATTTTTTTATTAAATAAATTTATGCGATAATATGGAGTAATAATAATGTATCGTATAATTAAGATGTAATTAAGTTCAGCAGGAAAAGAATTCAAATTTTCAAAAATCATGATTTATACTTCAAATATAATATTATTAAATAACTACTTTATTTTCATTTTTTAAATTAAATAACATGTTTATTGTTACTAGAAGTTATATCTAGTATTTTGGAAAATTCTATTCGTAATTCATGAATATTTTGATAAATTTTGTCTTAATAAAAGTTTAAACTGTTAAAAACCATAAGAAATAGTTTTTATTTTGCAGAAAAAGATAAAAAATTTTGTCACTTTTCTAGTAAAAAACAACTAATAAAGTTGAATTATTTTTGGTTTTAATTCAAAAAGATGAAATAAATGAAAGTATTACAAATTTTAATTTTGAATATTATTTATTGATAGCACTTCACATATATATGCGAAATAATGATTAAAATTTTATATAATCTCAAATGTTCAATTTTGTTTGAATTACTATCATCTGCAAGGTTAGATGTGTGCGTTAGCAAAAATTATCGAATTTAAGTTTCTTTTTGAAATTTTCGATTAGTCTTAATCACAAGATTTACCTTTCGCTTAATAGTTTAAAAATATTATTTTGTTCCTACAGAGTCGAGATGTGAGAAAAATTAGTTTGTGAGCATCGTGATGCACTTTTCATATATGATATTAGCACATTCTAAGCCATATAAAAAAATCTCATGTTCTGCGAAGAAGGAAAGTGTAAATTTATATAGAAATACAGCGAAAATACTTGCAGTGTTCTAACAAAACGCTTTTTTTCAAAAGAAAATCGCTTCATTCTATCGATCTATATTGTACCAATTTTTTGTTCTTTCTTATCTAATATTATATTCGCTTTTAAATTCAACTCCAGAACTAAAAAGAGAGAGCACTGCTAAATTTTAATGTAATACTTTGTTTGTCGAACCTATTTTTATTACAAAGCAATTTTTGAAATTTTGATACTATTTTATCAATGTTTATTAATGTTAATATAGTTTCAATAGTTCAATTAAGATTGTGTGAGCGGCAATGAAACGTAACAAATGTTAAGAACTAAAAATTTCCGAACTATTTTTTAGATTATGCAAGAAAAATTCGTTTCACTTCCTATCTGTTATTTAGAAAAAAACGGAAAGAAGAAAATCGAATAATTTATTTTTTTCTATTTTACACTTATATAGAAATTTAGGCACATGAAATTTTCAAAATTTTTTAAGTATATATACTGATTGTGTAATACAATATTTGTAACTACTTTGTCATAGACTCGCATCAAGCCAACCTTACACATTTTTCAAAAAAATTTCATGGAATTTTTGCGTTGTTTTAACAATGCAACTTTTTTGAATTTATTATGCGCTTTATTACAAAACTTGTGTCACAGTTTCTGGTATTCGCTTTATTAAACTTATTTTTCAGTTGATCCTATATATATTGAATAATTGATATTATATCAACAGAAAAGGTCTTTCAAAATAATTTAGCCTCAAACGACAGGCTTTTATTGTTTATTTACATTCCTAAAGTGCGATTGGCAATATGTATCTGTGTGAGCATTCTCAAAAGAAATTTTTTTTTATAATCACATTTATGGTTTTTCTGTATCACTTTTTGCACGTAAAAAATTTTGAATTGTGAAAAAAGAAACTGAATTGCATCACAAGTATGTTCATTTTTGATTAAAATGGCAATGTGCTTTTTCACAACTTGAATTTTCTTATCATTTGAAAATAACTTCAATTAAAGTCTTGAGATATGTTAGCATAGATTTATAAAAAAATTATTGATGAAATGATTTACAATTTCTCTAAAAAGGCAAATTAAGAAAATATCAACTAAATTTCAAAGTTTTTTTGATTCAGGTACATTTTTTAATTAAATCTACTTAATTTCATATTTTAAAACTATTTCAATTTATTAAAATTGTGTGTTCTTTCAATCAAATTTACAACGAATGATCATATAATAGTTTTATTGATTTCAAAAATACAAATAATATATTTATTATATTTTGCTTTTTGATTATTATTATTAAGAAAAGTAAAAAAAATGACAAAATGAAGTCTTTTAATAATTTTTTTATAGTTCATTTAAATAATAGATGCATTTGGATTTTTTTTTTTATAAATAAATATTTAAGACCAGTTAATTGAAGATAACATAAATGGAAGTTTTTGATTAATGTGAATTTAAAATAAAGTAGTCGATATAAAAAAAAGTGTAAATCCGATTCCGACCAAAATACAGTAAATGTTTCTTTTCTAGAATATTCATTTCTTTTTTTATTTAGTTTTTGCGATTTGCAATTAATAAACATACCCTATGCGCGCAGCCGTGAATAATGCAAAATATTTTTATACAATTCGACGAATGTAAATAATTAAAAAATGTTTAATTTTAAATTTAAATTTGTGAACTTGATATTTAGTCGCTATTCAATTAAACTATTATTTAGTGCATAAGTAATGTGAAAATTTTAAGTATTGTTTTCTCAATTTCATATAAAATTCGAAAGATAAACTAAGTTTGTTTATGCTTTTTTATGTATCAACTGTATAAGATTATTTCTCCAAAAGAAAATGGTGGTTATATTCTTGAATCGACCATTTAATTTATTATGAACCATATTTCTTTTGTAAATTTTGTTTATATCAAAAAAAAAAAAAAAGAAAAAAATTATCTTGAATAATCATATCATTTCTAAACAACTTAAATTAATTACTACAATTCATGACTGGAAAATTTTACATTTGGATCTTCAAATCATCAATAAATCATTATTAATACTATTCATTCTAAACTAATAGTGTAAAAATTTTTTTTTTGATCCCATTTTTAACATAATTTAATATAAATCAAGAATTTTAATCTTTTTGTTGTTAAAAATTATTTATATTATATTACACCTATTATGAAAAATATTGATGCTTAAGAATTTATTGGCACTACCTCACTATATTAACAAAAAAAAAAATTAATTTTTTAAAATTCCAACAAAAAAATATTTTCAACAATATATATGTATATATTATACAGGAATTTAATTTTTTAGTTTATCTGCATTTTTTTATTCGCCTGTTGTAGATAAATTTTTCTCTGTACTACACGTAAAAAATAATATCTTTTACTGAAATTACTGACTGGACTGCATATTATTTATGAATTTTTTATTGTTATCATAATTATTTATAAGAATCAAAAAAAAAATTTCATATTTAATATTTTGCAACAGATTTTACAGTTCTAAAATCAGCCATTCAGTGTGTCTATTGACTAAGTATTTAAAGTGGAAATAGGTAAATTGAAATATTAATTCACTTATTGTTATCAATGCTTACATTAAATTATTTCATTTTATTATTAAATATCTGAAATTGCATCTTTACTATTTACTGTTTAGATGCAAACGGAATGTGACTAATTAACAGAAATATAGGTCAAATATGTTTTTCACTTTAGTCATCGAAAGAAAAAAAATTTTTTAATTACATAATTTAGTTATTATTTCGTGTACAAATATATGAATGCATATTTAATTTATCTGTATAAAAATATCATTTGTTTATTTTCGCCTCTAAAAAAAGGCATCCAAAAATCTAAGCACAGTATATTTAAACTGTTTTTTTATTGACAGGCTTGTGTTCTAACTTTTACTTCTATTGTGGGTTCAAAATAAATAGAAAAAGAATTTAAAAAAAAATATTACTTTTTTTTGGACTTTCTCTATTTTATTTATATATTGTGCATTTGATCAATGCATAATCATTAAATAGTCTGATATGTTCGATTAAAATATTTATACTTTAAGGTGTGAGAACTTATAATAATTGATAAAAAAATAAATTCGTTAAACCTATCTTTCATAATTAATTTAACTACCAACAATTTATGAAATGATTTATTATCAAATTTTATTTAAAAAAAACTCTTTACTAATAACAGATTAAATGAAGATACATTTTACTTTTGGACTGCAGGTGGTAATTTAATTTTTTTAAATACTAATCTCATTAGAATATCGATAAACACTTTAGATAATGCTGTAACACGATTCTCATTAATTGTTAATGATCTGTTGGAATAATATAGACGTATTTTTTTAATAATTAGTACTACCCTACTAGACAAGCGTATTGCTTTTTATCTGTTCTCAAATTATTAGTTGAATTTTTATTCTTTCAGTTTGATAATTTATCAACTAAACTATGCTTGATTATTTATTTTATGTTTTATTTTTTTCTGTAAAATAGACTAAATAAAGTTATTAACAAGAACTAAAATGGAGGAAGTGAAACCATCTAAAGACCAACTTAACTCATCCTTTAAATTATATCCTAAAGTGAATTATGATAACACAAATGTAATTAAACCACTTCCTGCTCTACCAGCTAATGCCATCAATCAAACAGATCACCGAATTACACTTGTAGTCGGAAATACAAGGTTTATTGTCAATACCGAATTGTTCATTGGTCATCAGGATACAATGCTAGGTCGTATGTTCGGCACGCAGAACAACTGCACATCTAATCTAATCAGGCCAAATGAGAAAGGCGAATACAATGTTGCTGAAGGTATTTCAGCTAATGTTTTTAAAACAATACTGGTAAGCTGAAATTTTTAATACTTTTCAAGCAAAAACACGAATTTAGATTAATTAAATCGACTTTTTGAGGTTATTGACATGTTGATTTTTTTAGACATAATATAAGTGAATTTTTAAAAATAGTAAAGGTATGTCAATTAATTTTTTTTCCAAATTTTCATAAAAACAATTAGATAATAAAGTAAAAGATTATAAGTTTATTCGCTTCAAATTATTCAAATAGGCTCATAAGAAAAACCTAAATGAATCATACTTTATAAAACTATTATAAACTTATTAAATTTGAATGTTATTTGGAAACCTTTTTTTTGAATTTTATTTTATCAAACAATTATACCTTTTTTGCTTAATTTTTTTCGAATTACTATTTTTTATTCATTCAATTATTAATTCATTCGTTCCATACAATAAATTTATAAGTGTTAATGCACATTTCTTTAGTGAGTTGTTTTTTGCAATGTCTATACAAATGGACTGCTAATAAATGGTTTATAATTTTTTCTCGCAAAATTGATACGACTGAAAATAAAAAAAAACACCGCCACAAATTATTTATCTATTTAATATTACAGAGAAATTTTATTATCAAATTCTAACCATTTTTTTCTTTTCATAATCAGGATTATTATAAAAATGGTTACATACATTGTGGTCCAAATATAACAATAAGTGAATTACGAGAAGCTTGCGATTACCTTCTTATACCTTTCGATGCCCAAACGATCAAATGTCATAATTTAAGTTAGTATTGTATAATTTTTTTTCTGAATCAGATATTCATCGCATAAAATTAAAAAAAATATTGAATATTTAATTTTAAATGTTTTGGGTTCTTTTATAAGCCTTTACATAAAATTCTAATAAGCGATAGTTATTTAATTATTCACACTATATTCTCAATCATAATTTTGCATCACCAGTACTTTGAATTCAATTTGTCAAATGAATACGATCAAATTTATCGTTTCATATATTCGGCAATACTAATTTATCACTTATCCGAACATGATTCAACAAAAATGAAATTTTAAAATAAAGAATATTTTGTCATTTTATGTCCTTATATTCAAAATAATATATATTAATATATGCCATGTAAATCATTGTGATTTTGATTTTAGTAATATTCAAAAAAAATTTTATTTTGTGCCGGTAATTCGTCAAAAATAGAATCCATAATTGAATTTTATTTGAATTTATCATGCATACATTTTGAAAAATACACATTTGCTAAATTCATTCTATGAAATTTCAGAAAAATTAGTGATTTATAATAGTACGGTTTATATTTTTTTTTCTTGAAAATACATAAATCATTTAGAAAATTCATAAAGCTATTTCTAATTTCCAATAATTAAAAAATGAAGAGATTTCGTAAATTAATTTTTCTATTTTATTTTTAAATGGCAATTAGGAGCGTTACTTCACGAGATAAGCAACGATGGTGCTAAACAAAGGTAAATTTTAATTTTAAATATCGAATTCTTGTCTTTATTTTATATTGAATTTTTTGATTGACTATTTCACGGAAGATTTTTAAATAATATATGTTTGATTTGAACTAATTTCACAAATGTTCTTGTTTCCAAAATTACAGATTCGAAACTTTTCTTAATGATCTTATTTTGCCTAGAATGGTTATTTCAGCCCAAGTATGTATAATTTTGTTGTACTGAAATGAATTTTTAGTTATTCATAATTATTATCTGATTTAATTTTTTAACAATGTACAATTGATAAATAAATTTTAAATTCTAATCGTATTTATCAAATGTTCCCAATCTTATTCAAAAATTTTATCTTTTTTCAGAAAGGTGATAGAGAATGTCACATTGCTGTACTATTAGATGACGATGTTATAGAATGGCATCACCAATATTTACCTCAAACCGGTGATGAACACTCACAGGGTAATTTCTTAACAAATTATTAATTTTATTTGCATTTATAATAATTGAGAATAAAATTATTTGAATACAAACTGATGAGATAAATCGTGTTCTCGTGAAAAATATATCTTCATGAATTTATGAAATCACAAAAATAAAATAAAATAAGCGCATACACAATCTAAGATAAATATTTCAAGTATTTTAGCGTAGAATCAAGTCAAATAATATAGACTAATTGAATCAGACGTATCGACTTTTTTTTTAATGCATATTGAATTCTAATTACTTTTTGAAAAAATTCGAAAATTTATTTTTTGATGATAAAAAATAAATATAATTTTCTTTATGTGCATTCGACATCATTTTCATACATGAGTTAAAAAGCTTAATATATTAAACTTATTTTTTTTATTTGTATAATTCAATTTAGTCTTGACTAATAGTAAAACAAATTCACACTTATTTTTTTATTCATTATACAGCTTACTAAAACTTAAGGTTAGTTTAAAAAGTTTATTATTAAAATCTATATTTTACATTTTTAGTCATTCATTCGACCGCTTTGTATCGTTTTTTCAAGTATATTGAAAATAGAGATGTCGTTAAAAGTGTTCTCAAGGAACGAGGTCTCAAAAAAATACGTCTCGGCATCGAAGGTAAGTCACTAAATCCATAATTTTGATTTTTTTGATAGCTAAAATTTATAAAAAAAAATCTAGAAGATAAAATTTTGATATTAAATAAAAGTAGAACAAATAAAGTTTTGTACAATTAATAAAGTTATTAAAATCAAAATTTTGAGATTCTTTTGATCTTATTTAATTTAGCATTCCAGAAAAATTCATTCTGGACTTTTTAAAGCTAACATTTTCTCAAAAGAAAAGAAATATTTTCTTTTTATATTCAATTAATGATTTCAATTAATCGATTCAATAATGAAAAATTTCTCTACTTTTCACGAAAATCATTTTTTTTTGAAGATAAAAAATTTAAAAAACTTTATTGTCTTTGAAATTTTATATCAATTCTCTAAATATTTCTTCCTTTTTCAACAGGATATCCGATCCACCTGGAAAAATTGCGTCACAAGCCTTTCAATTCAAGACCGGAAGTTATTTATAATTATGTGCAACGGTAAATTAATTTGACTATTTAGGAAACTCATTTTGTATTTTTTCACTTTGCCAATTATAATAATTAATTTTTTTTCCAATAAGGCCATTTATCAAATTGAGTTGGGAGAAGCAAGAAGCAAAGTCAAGACATGTAGATTTTCAGTGCATTCGATCGAAATCGATAACTAATTTATCGAATGTTGACGGTGTTGATAATGCAAACTCAAGTACTGAAGTATATATGAATGATTCTTATAGTCATGATTTTTTCATTAATGAAGAATCAAACGAGTCTAACACATCGCTCATGTACGATCCCCAACAGTCGACTAATTCATCCAGTAATTTAAATAATTCCAACAAATCCCCAAATAGTAATTCAAATGATGATCAAATAGCAAGAAAAAGTGATTGATTTCGAATTTATATTAAGAATGTATAGTTTTGCAAACAATTCCTTCTTTTGAATAAAAAAGCAATGGTCATGAAATTTAAAAAATATGTATTGGGTACCCATTCAAGTCAGTTCATTTCTCTCCTCATTATAAATGAAAAATAAATGACGCTCAATAAATACTCTTATAGATTTTAAACGAAGAGAATCATTAAAATTTTTTTCTAATCAAATATTCATGAAGTTTGATTAGAAAATTTAATATGTTTAAGCTTAAATTATTTAGAAATCGGAAAAATGGTGAAAAAACGGAAATTGATTTTTTTTGTGTTAAAACTTATGAATGTTGAAAATAGTCAAAAATTTTAATCCGGAACTCTTAGCAATAAAATATATCAGCACGGGGGCGGATAAATGTCAAAAATGAAAAAAAGAAAAAACGCCACGAGAAATTTAATCGATTTCAAAAAAAAATTTATCTGAATGTTGTTTGAATTTGTAATTTATTCAATTAGTATTTTAATAAATAATATATATATATATATATATATATATATATATACACATAATGTAGCGATGCAAATTTATTGAATGCCAATTATTCAATAATAATAAAATTTCGTTATGTGCATCATGTAATAATACTCAATCATGAGACTTAATCGCTTTTTTTTTAATTGCTGAATTGTCCGAAAATTATTAATAATTGAATCAACATCATATCATGATTAATTTGAAAAAAAAAAAACAGCAATATTCATTAGAACATCAAACAAAGTATATCACAACTAAGCAAATCATAATTCAATCGACCGAATAAATTAACTAGAAATAATAAATAAACAATCTAATCTCACCAACTATTCATTAAAGCAAAAGAAATGATTAAGCGGACCTAAATCATCGAGAACTTTAATTAAAAATTGCTCAAAATGCTAAGCACAGCTTGTGTAATCATCGAAGTAATTATTTTCTTCTTATTGTTGTTCTTTTCATTTTATATTTGAAAAAATGTGATTATGATCTGTACATAGAGGATTTGATTGTCTTTTTTCAGTTTTTAGAATTTAATTTTTTTCCTTGTTTTTTACTCTTATTCAAATTATTTGCAGAAGAAATAGTTTCAATGTATCAATAGAAATTTTTTTCTCAGTACAAATCGATTACTAAATTCAGCAAACACGTTGATTTATATAAATAAATCAACTACATGGCTAACGGATTTTTACCAAATAATTTATTTCTTTAAATTTAATGATTTTGATCAAGAAATCAAATATCGGTCCAAATCCTGTTACAAATAGTTTAAATCAAATTCATGAATATAAGTGTATAAAATTTTTTTTTTTTAATTTCTCAAAACATTGTACTTAACAGATAAATTTTTCAATAACTAGTTATTCTTAGGTATTTTTTCTTTCTCCCTCCCTATATAATGTAGATCATATTCATTTGATACGAAAAATTCATAAGGCACACAGTATTAGACAAAATAAATTTTGTAACAGAGTTTTTCTAACTACCGAAGCTGTCTTGTTGACAATTTATATATATATATTGACCTGATTTAATATATATTTTATATTTTGCAAATTATTTTCAGATATACTAACTGAACTAAGATGACCATAACGAAGTCCTCATAACAACACTTTCTTCTACAAAATCGTTATCTTATTATAATTGTTAATACACTTAAAGATAAATAAAAATCTTGAAGTAAATTTTTTAAAAATAAAATTTGTATTATTTTAATAAAAAAAGGTATATATAAATTTTTTTGCATTCATTTTTCAATAATAGATATAATCACCCCATAATGATGTTTATAATATTATTTTTCAACAATTTGAAAAATTCAATTTTTTTTACTTAAAAATTTTCACAATAAATCATAGCACAAATAAGACGAATGAATGAGGAATCAAATAAAATGTGCCTAGAAAAATTTTCTTTAAAGTTCTTCAGATTTGTTAATTCGAAAAGAAAAAAGGATGGATAAGCACTTGATTGATTTCATTAATTATTCTTATCAGAAATCTTGTTTAATCCTTACTTATCACTTTTATTAATAAAAATCGATATATTACGCATTTATAATTTTCTGAAATTTTAATCGACAAGTTAAAAACTATTTCGATCTTTAATTTTTTTCATAAATTTGTGTTATTCGTTTCAAAATAATTACAGTTAATCACAAATTTCTATTTTCTTTCAAATAAAAGGTTTAGAATTAATATCATCGAATTTTTTGTAACGCGATGCGTGATTTTTGCATTATTGTTAATTTAATTTGAAAAAAAAGCCTATATTTTGGTCTCTATAACTTCCGCTTTTAAATTGATATTTCTCATATTAATAATCATATACGATTTCATTAAGCTTATTTCAAACATTATTTTAGATAATTGCAAAGATTTTTGCGTGTTTGTTATAAAAATTGAATATTATTAATTTCAATTTTTCCGATATTATTTTTCAACATAAAATAATGGAAAATTTGATTTGAAAAAACTTAGATGAAAAAAGTTCTTCACGAAAAAATCTATATTTAAATCAAATCTAAATAAAATCAAATAAATTTTTTTCCGTGGCAATTTTTTCAATTTTGATTTCGTCGAAAAAAATTAATTTACCTTAAATATGAATTTCGAGCAAAAACTTCTTAAAATATTGCCCGATGAAATACAACCACTACCAACGGAAAAACGTAACCCGAAGTCTATGAATCTAGCAAATAGTAGCATAAATTCAATTCTAAACCTTTTTTTAGACGATACTGTACAAGCAATTCATTGCTTGAATTTGTATTTAAATGAAATAGAGGAACTAATAGACAGTGTTATAACTTGCTTAAAAAATGGAGGTAAGTTCAAATTTTTAAGAGTTGAAATGAAAAAATTTGATTTAATATGGAAAATTTATTTTTTTAAACAGGACGACAATATTATGTTGGAGCAGGTTCGAGCGGAAGAATAGCCTTATTAGACTCTTTAGAATGTTCTCCAACTTTCGGATGTGGACAAAAAATAGAGAGTAAGTAAATTATTGACATGCGATTGAAAAAAAAAAAATTTTAAATGTAGTCTGATAATCATCTTTTGAATTTCGAATTAGAATTTCTCTATATAAAATCCGATTCCCATTTTAATGAAGAAAAAATCTTTTTTTTTCTATTTCTTAGCAATAATGGCAGGGAATTCTAATTTTAATGAAGATCAAGGTTTTGCTGAGGATTGTATCATGGAAGGATTTGAAATGATTAAAAATTCAAATGTTCAAGAAAATGATTTCGTTTTAGGTATGCACCAAATCAAAAGAAAATTTTAATTATTATAAAACATCAAAAATGAAGGTTCATTTATTTAATTTAACTTAAATTATATTGATTTTTCCAGTAGAAATTAATGTTTTAGAAAAAAAAATTTATAATCGATACCGTTTTAACAAATCAATTTTAATAAATCTGTTTTATTCAACACATAGGCATCACAGCGTCTGGAATGACTCGATTTGTTTGGTCAGCTTTATATTCGGCAAGTAATAATAAAGCAAAAACTGGGCTTCTAACATTTAATAAGGTAAATTGCTTTTTTTTTTTCGATATTAAATTAATAATATAAATTTATTCAAGTTTATAAGACCGAAATTCAAACTAAACAATGTCATCAAAATAGATTCTGGGCCCGAAATACTTACGGGTAGTACGAGGTAAAAAAAAAATTTTAAAAATATGAATATTTTATCTCTAGTTTAGCAAAAAAAAAAGTTATTTGTTATAAAATAATTTTTTTTCGCATCTATTCTGACAGATTAAAATGTGGCAATCTCACAAAGCTAATTCTGAATATGATTTCAACAACCGCAATGGTAAAATTAGGTAGGAGGAATTCGATAAAATCTAATAAATTATTGATTTGATATATTTTTATTTGACGGTTCTCAAATAAAACATCAAATACGTTAGTATAAATATTGGAATTTCGATCTCTGGAAGATAATGTCAGAATTTTAGAAAGCAAATCCGCTTATTGAATGAATGTGCAAATTTTTTCATTTCTGTTGTTAATGTTAAAGAAATATATTAAGTAATACTATTAAATTTCGAAAAATAATGATAATGATGTATTTAAATAGAACTTAGATAAAAAAGAAAATTTATAATTACTAATAGAATCTTTTTCAAAAAAAAAAACTATAAGATTTCAAAATACCTATATTCTTAATAATAGGATAATTTAGTCTAATTATGAAACTCGAAAACGTAACTTTTTTTTTCTTACCAAGAATTATCAATTTTCGAACAAAAATTTGCTTAAAATTTCTGTAAGATTCAAATCATTTCAATTGATTTTTCTAATTAAATTATTTTTAAAAATTCAAAAACAATCATTTGAATGAACCGTCAAACTAGATAAATTATATAAAAATTTTTTATTTAATTTGGGTTAAGATTTCCTGAAGAAATAATTTTATATTTGAATGTATTTACTTATCTGAAAAATTTTTTTTTATTGATTTGTCTTATAGGTTATTGTGTATCAAATTTAATGGTATACGTCAAACCAACGAATTTGAAATTGAAACAACGATTGGTCAACATTTTAATAGCATTAGTGGAGTCAAGAAATTTAGAAATTAGTCAGAATAAGGCGCTGGATATGCTTAAAAAAAAATGATTTCAATATAAAGAAAGTTTTGTCGATCCTAAATTTAGATCACTGATAGATAATTTTTGATAAACATTAATTTCTTGTTGATGGTAAATAATATTTGCAATCAAAATTTTCTAATCAATTTATAATGAATTTCGTAAATTTTAGATTGAAAACAAAAAATAAATTTTTTTTTATAACTAAATTTTATAAAATAAGTTTTTATATTTTAAATATAATTTAATTGAATCTATAATTCGTAATAAACTTTATTCATGACAAATTTTTTTATTTGCTTTCGCATACCAAAAAATTATAAATATTTTATTATAATTTGTTTGAATATTTTGTATGTGCAAATCGAAATTAAAATATTACTAATAAAAATTGAATAAAATAAATAATGTCAAATGATAAAAATTTTTTTTGAATAAATCTCAAACTTTAAATCAAAAAACTTCTAATGTTGAGATGCTTATGATTATTAATTAATTTAAAATGATGTCAGAATATTTATAAAACTTATGAATAAATTTGAACGATTTTTCACTGTTAAAATAGCTTATTTTTACTTGAGTTTATTGAACTGCGCATGCGATAATCAACAGCTTTTATTAGATTTTTTAAGGAATGAGTACCCAGGTCGGTTTTGAAGATTGAATTATGATTCATATCGTGATGGAAAATTCTGATTTATTTATTTAATTCGACAAAAAAAAAAAAAAAACGAAAAAAAATTAAGTCATTTTGATAAAATTCTTTTCGGTTGAGAATCATTCACATTTTTCAAAAAGTAAGTTGCATACATCTTTTATTACCTTTTTCTTTCCATCAGTTTAGTTTTCTTATCTTTATTAAATATTCAAAAATGCAAAATTTTTTCATGTTTGTAAAGATGAAAAACTTTTGATCAATTTTTGTTTTTTCTTTTCGTTTTCAAAGAACATTGATCACGAATTTAATGAATGTGAGTTAATAATTTAATTTTATGATTTAATACTTCAATTTCATTTATTATATTTTTTTCGAATTTTATCTTTTTCGCTAAAGTAAATTTATTTATGTATTTTTTTTATGTGTTATTTTTTTTTATCCTTTTCACTTGAAGTAATGACAAGGAAATTTCAAAGGAAATATTATCACAAGTTTCAATTTATATAATTGTTGCACCGCAAACATTATTCACTAATGACGAGGTAATTAATTCCACCAAAAATTTATCAAAAAGTATTTTTTATTAATTACAGTTTATAAATTTTTTTTTGTTTTGAATTCCCTATTGTGAACCATTAAACTTCCTATACAATCGAAAATTATCTTGTTAATTTTCAAAGTTCGATTGTCTTAAAAATTTCATCGAAAATTCTGGAACACTTTGGATTCTTCTTCATAAAAATGGTGAAAAAGGTCTAGGTACAAATATAAATTTTCTACTCGAGCAGTATGGTATCAGTGTAAATAATGGTCGGTATCCTATTAAATTCTTAAATTCTTGTTTCAATTTAATTGTTTCAATTGTATAATTAAATATATAATTATTTTTCAATAC
This sequence comes from Acarapis woodi, assembly GCA_023170135.1. Classification (NCBI taxonomy): domain Eukaryota; kingdom Metazoa; phylum Arthropoda; class Arachnida; order Trombidiformes; family Tarsonemidae; genus Acarapis; species Acarapis woodi. The sequence goes on from BLXL01010445.1 coordinate 15,653, forward strand.
GTTTAAATATATATGATTTTCTACTAAATTAATTTAAATATTTACTGAATTATATATTCCCTATTGATAATATTTAGAACTTAAGAAAAAAAAATCTTATTTTTTTATTCAAAATTACGAAACTAATTCGAATTTTTCTCGCCTAATAAGACAGTGTAATTAGGCAATCTTATTATAAATATTTTCATCCAAAAGAAGTCCTTATTTCTAACGGTGTATTAAATAGAAGTTTTCTGCACACTGCATTCAGATTACGAAATCAACTAGTAGATAACAAATCGAATCAAAAAAAATTTTTGAGTGAAGATGCTTTTGATTCAAAAGACAAATTCAACTTTCTGTTTACAAACGGAGCGACTATCAATGTGGTTTGTAAATTTTTGTTGAAAAATTTATAATTTTAAATTTATTTTGAAAAAAAAATTCATTTTATAGATTAGAATATTTTGTATCTTGAATAGAATGTCGAAAAATTACACACATATATGAATATATTGCTAACTTCTTTCTAAAACTGCAGGAAAAGCCAGCAATCTCTCTTTTATCAACTGGGATTGCATCATTTCCAATCAACAGGCCTGTATGTGGCTTTTATTATGGATCGAATGGGAAGTTAATAGTGCTTGGATCATCTGAAATGTTTACTGACAAATATATTGAAAAAGAAGAAAATAGCCTTCTTTTTCAAATTATTCTTCATTATTCAATTGAAAAAGACATTCAATTAAATACAATCGACGCTGACAATCCAGAAATATTTGAATACCACTCAATACCAAACATTTCATTATTAGCAAACCAACCAATACCTTATTTCGAGGTAGACTTTTATTTTAATGATACATAAATGAAAAATTTTATTATGAGTTTCAGAAACTATTTGATTTTTATTTCTTTTACAGGAAAGTGAAAAAATACCGTCAGATTTTACAAAATTAATTTTCGAAAATCATCGATATTCATTGTCAAATAATCAATCCGATGCCAATGAATTTAAAGAATTATTTCAATTTGACAATTCTATTTATCCACTCATCCTTGGCTGCTACAACGAATTTCGCATTGAGCACGAACCATTAACACTTATCAAACCTGTTTTCCAGACACCGTTACCCTCGCTAGAACCAGCTGTTTTTTCACCTCGATTTCGTGGTCTAACTAAACCAATACTAGAACTTTATGATTTAGATGAAGAATTTTGTACAATACCCGCACGTTTGCAACAACTAGCTTATAAATGCACTGATCAAGATCTAAACTATTTTATACAAGAATGTGGAAGATTATTAGGTGTTTTGGATGCGAACACAAAAACAAGTAAAGAAATATTAGAACGCACATTTAAGAAGATCATTCAATATAAGAAAAAATATCAACCATAATTAAATTTTCATAAGTTTAATCAATATTTTGTTATAAAAATATAATTTATAAAATAGTTATAAAAATATACAGATTATTTTTACAAATCTACATCGTCACTTATAAGGCATTTATGTAAATAAATCAAAGGAATGCAAATTATTTTCGGGTAGGTTAATTGATCAATTTAAATTTCAATTATTAATAATGGACTGTAGATGATCAAAATATTTGTTAAATAATATTGTTTTGACCAATTACTCTTGCATTCAGACTATCGATTTTTTAATCGATTTCATTTTCTTAATTTTGTAAAACTTTTTAAATATTAATTGTATAGTCAATTTGATCAATTGTCAGTAAAAGGCATCATTTCAGTGGTAGAATTAATATAGAGAATTTCAGCATATTTTCTTCTCGTACTTATTTTCGCATAATTTACACTGATGTTTATCAAAAAATTTATAAAACCCCAAAGTAGAAGTATGAAACCAACGAAACAAACTATTAGATTAGGTATTAATTCACGTCTAAAATCTGTGCACAATTTTTTCAATGGTACGTCTTTAATTAATAGTGAATCAGTCTCATTATTTTTTAAATTAAATACGGACGAAAATTGTCTTAAATCAATCAGCCCATTACTCGCACCTGTCTCATCAGTCTCTTTTACCGAACATAACGTTTGTTGATTTGGATTAAATGAAATAGTCTTCATAAACTTTCCGGCTGTGCATAATTCATGAAGTAAATATGTGAGTAATAGAGAACAAGCGGCTATCAGAGTAAGAATTAGAATGCAATAATAAAGCAAATAATTGAGAATAAAGATTGATTTGACAAAAAAATTGCTAGCCGATACAGTAAAATTGTTATCCGGCGCGCAGCAATTGGAACATCCTCGTTGAAAGTGATTTGGTCTTTCAGGTAATTTACCACCTTTTTCAAAGATATTTGATTACTGTTATGAATTACAAATAAAACAAGTAATTATTTTTAAATAGTAATCAAACTTACCTGTTGCTGAAAATCCTAAAATTAAATTGAAGAAAATGGTAACACAAATTATGATACCTAAAACAAGATAAAGTACTTTTAAGTCGCTAAACCTAAGTAAGTGAGTATACAGGTAAAAGAATTTAATTATTAATAATGAATTTAGATATAATCCAGAAAATTTATTACCATAAATAGTTTTTCTTCAATATTTCATACGACATCTTTTCAGCAATTCTCGTTAAACTTTTTAATGTGCTACCACAAATAATGAGGCCAATCACTGCGAGCAACGCAGCTGTAATTGTACCGAATGGAAGTCGGAACATTATACCTCGACAACATGACACTGAGAAAAAAAAATGATTCGTAGTTCAGTTAAAATAAAAATGATCAGTCAAATTAAACAAATCAAAATCAAATAAAATATTTATTGTAAAATTACAGACATTTTTGTAAAGTCAAAGTATGTGGTTCATAGATAATAAAAAAAAAAAGCCTGTAGAAAAAATTTAAGATTTAAGCTAAAAATTTAAAAAAGAAGAGTAGCTAAAAAGTAGTTTTAGAAAGTATTGCGAAAGTATATTGTATTATGTAAATTATTTTGAAAAGAATAAAAAAATTCGCTTATTAGATCATTGATACATTAGCCAAAGGGCGTGGACCTGTTAGTTAATCTGTCATTTAGGGAACTATTGGGTATAATACTTTAAAGCTAATAGTCATTACTTTAGAGAATAAGACTAAAAAATAAAAAATTATATAATAAAAATACTTTTTAATACGAATTGTAATAAATGATGAATATATATTTATAGAGAACCAAAATTACTATTGAATCAATTTACAATATAAAAAAGATGATGAAAATAAATTAATAAAAGGATTTAAAAATTATTTTGAGAAAACTTTAATTTTCAATTGATGGGTTACACGAATTTCACATACAAAAAAAGTCTGAAAAAAATCTAAATTAAAATAAATAGAGTTTATCAAATCAGCAAAAACATTCGCAAAACAAGATAATTAAAAAAGATAAGAAAACTAAACTGATGGAAAGAAAAAGGTAATAAAAGATGTATGCAACTTACTTTTTGAAAAATGTGAATGATTCTCAACCGAAAAGAATTTTATCAAAATGACTTAATTTTTTTTCGTTTTTTTTTTTTTTT
>BLXL01010446.1:0-16560 GCA_023170135.1 Acarapis woodi
GTAGCATGTCAAACAGTAATATTTATTCTTATTGCATTTATAATCAAAAAAATTGTATTTTCTAAGTTATTTAAACAATATCTTAATGTTTTAAAAAATTGATTGATTAATTACTTTTTTTTACTTAAGAATAAAACATATGTCAAATATTGTTCTCAAAACTTTTTAATTAGATTATATTTTCATAAAGACGTTAATTCAACTTCTCTAGAAAGAGTGCAATTCATTAGCAAGAAATCTAATGCTCAAAATTGACTTCCGTTTAATTCATTATTACCTTTATTGAAAATAAATAATTTTGTGAATTAAAAAAGATTCATTTAAGTTAGTTATAATTTCTCCTTAACGTTAGTAAAAATGATATCACGAATAACAAGTCTATTCAAAATTTCATATGTTTAAATTGGGTCCAATCATGTTCTCCAAATTTATTCATTTTGTATCAGAACTTCCTTTTATCTTCTTAATATGTGTCTGAGATGATCAAAAATAGTTTGTTTTTTTCCTTGTTTTTCTTGAATAAATATATAAGCTAGAGTCAGGTGTAGAAAAGATTAAAGGTAAAAATTTTTATTCAACATAATCATTGAAACGCCTTACCAGAATGGTGTGTACAATGAATAAAATAGTATTTTAGATTTTTTGAATGAATTTTAAATGGAATGAAAATAATTAGGACCCCGAAAAGAAAAGTGGCTTAAAAAACTGTTTATCTGATGACCATGAACATTCACAAATTCAATAAAATTTCTACTTTCAAGAAATGTGCCGAGTGAAAAATTTTTCCCCTCCATACTAATACTGAATGAAAAAAAAATTTAAACGATCAGAATATCTATTTTAGATAGTAATAAAAATGTTGCGCTTTTGAAAAATTTCTATTTTTTAAAGTATTTCAAATTTTTTCTGAGTATAAGAATTAATCTGAAAATTCTAGGGCAATTTGACTTACTGATCGTAAATTATATGCTGCTTAGGTAAGGCTAGATCATTTTATTTTTAAGTATAAAATATACAATGCTAATAGTTAAGTTTCAAAGTTTGAATAAATTTCTCTTCACTTTAAACTTATTTTTGAAATTTGTTTTCAAATATAGATTTCGATATTTAACTAACTTATCGAATGATGATTCATCAGTAAAGCAAAAATTTACATGAAAAAATATTTTAAAAATTTTTTATATCCAAAAGTCGAAATCAAAAAATTTTGAATCGTTTAAAAAATCTGAATTCGATATTATTTTATAAATTTAGAAAAGAATTTTAGAAATTTTTATTAATATTTATGTATTCTCGCCCACAAAAAAGTTTGGCGCCCAGAAAGATCATAATGATTAGATAATTGAATATAAGATTTTTGTCTTTTTAAGAATAACAAAATTAAACTAATAAATCGATAAACATGAAATCTTCAGAGAATTCAAAATAAAATCTATCATGTTTTTACTTTTTTTTGAATCCTACGTAATTTGGCACTTTTAGATCACTTTGTAACAATAAATACTTAAAATTATTCAGTTATTCGGAAATCTTGCCGTATAGATTATATTGAATTTCCATATCAAAAAGAGTACTTAATGAAATAAAAAAAAAATGTTTTTATACNNTTCATAAAAAAAAAAAAAAATGAAAAAAAAATTAATTATAATTACTGATAAAAAAAAATTTGCATAATATTTTATAAAAATTTTTTTGGCTATTTAATGTTTGAATATATAATAGAGGACTAGTTCGTTCAAATGAACAATGTGATATAATTTTCACAACAGAAATGCACTAATTTATTAATCAATTACATGTTCAATTATGCTCTATATAAAAAATTTTCACTTTCAAAATTTCACTATTTAAAGATAGGTTAAACAAGCACTCTACAAAGTATAGACAAATTGCGTTAGTGTTGAATGTACTTAAAATGATGTGCAATTATTCATTATTTGAAAAGGCGTCTTATTTCAAAACGCCTATCATTTTTCATTTAATCTTGAACTAATTGTTTTATTCAAATGATCTGATTTCTGAAGTAATTCAATAAAATACTGAGAAATAGTTCAATGTGAAAATATAAACGAAAAATTCAATCAGTTTTGCACCCCAGAAAAAGTATTTCTTAAAAAAATTTTCATAATAAATTCTTATTTTCAATTAAAAAAAATTCTAAAAAAAACTTTTTGAATAAAAAATAATGTAATTTTATTTAACTGATTTTTTTAACAAAATGAATATTTATTGACAAGAAATAATTAGAAAATTCATGTAAAATAGCGATGACAAAATATTTGAATTAATTCAACTTCTCATAATTCTTTAAGAAAAAAAAAATCAAATTTTTTTTATTTAAATTAAAAAATTGAAAAAAATATAATTTAAGGAATTCAAATTAATTGCCGAACTTAAAATTCACGTGACGACATTTTTAATTGAAAATTTTTTTATCACACAAAAATAAATTATTGAATTAAAATTTAACTCCCCTAATTATAGAATTTGTTAGAAAAAAAAAAACAGAAAAACAAAAAATCAAGAACTCTAGATGATTCTTTATTAAGCTTACTAAAGTATAAGAACTAAGGTTTTTAATTTCTTTTTTTAGCAAAAAGAATGATGGTTTTTAACATGAAATTCTAGAAAAAGACACGATTTTAAAGTTCAACACTTTTTATTCATCACAATTCGTATCGAGAAAGTTTTCAAGAAAAACTTGCTTTTAATGAAATTCCATTAAAAAATTTTTGCAAACTATTTCCAATCGACCTACTTGTTTCCTTGTCCACAAGTTTTAAAGATCCCGAGAATAAATACAATAAATTTTAACCATGATTTTTTTTTTCCCCTTGTGTAAAAAAATTCTAAACTAAAATAATCTATCCTAGCGATCAATATAACAAAAAGAATTCTATTCTGTAATTATCTAGGGGTAATTATTAATTACATAAATACTCGGAAACATTGATCAATAATTATCCTTTAGTAATTGCTACCATCTTTCAAATAATAGACTCATAATCATGAAAAATAAAAATCAAGTTATTTAGTAAACATTCCCTTGAAAATTTTTTAGGCAATAAGAAAGCTTCAGATAAAAGTTGAATTGATTTTGTCTGAAAAATTTCAAGTGAATAAATAAATTCTAGATTGAATTCAAAAAATTTTTTTTTTTCAAAACAATATCAATTATTATCTGAAAGTGATCAATCAAAAGAGACCATAAAAATATTTTGATCATGTCGAATATCTTTTTTATGAGCAATTAATAATTGAAGTCAAATATAATTTTGTGATAAGATCGGAATTTATTTTCAAATTTTTTACGTAATTAAAATAGTCAAATTGAGTCCATTTAGTGAAAGAAATAATTAAAATTATGGCTTACTTAAAACTCAAATTTCAATGTAATTGATAAGTAACGAAATTGCTTAATAAACAAAATTAGAAGTGGATATATCTGCAGCAAGATAAGTCTTTATTTTTCGATAATTTTACCTAATCCTTTAAACGATAATAGCTTAAAATAGATCGATTATCAAAAGCTTAGAATTACAAAAATATTTTCTCAAAATAATAAAAAATCTTTTAAAAAAAAACGAAAAAATGTGCAAAAATGAAACTTAGACAAATAAAATTATGACAAGATGCTAAAAAATTTTAAAGAGCTTTAAAGAATATTTAATTTTCAAAGATGGTATTGAAGTAAAAAGAACTTTTTGTAAAAAGGTAAATAAAAAAACTATCGGTGAATAATGAATACACTAAAAAGTGAAAGATAGAATGAAACATTAATATGAAAAATATAATCGTACCACTTATTGAGGGAGCAGATAGAATTACTGCTTGAAACTGATTTATAAATACTGTTTAAAAAAATAAAACATCGACAAACAATTAATTGGAAAATTTGTCAAATTATTATTATTATTTTTTTTTCCATTCATAAATAGTCATAAAATTCAACACGATACTTGAATTATTCCTTGTTTTTTTGGCAGCTTGAAGATTTAATTTGAAATATTCTCCTTTTAACTAATTCAGTTTAGAATTCTTTAAATGCACAAGAACATTTATTATTGATTAATAAGTTGATTCGTATATCTCAAAGTCTTGTTCTTCTGAAATATTGGATAAATTTGGTGAATGATAAGTCGATTGATAACTATTTATCTCTTACTTGGAACTTGATGAATTTGTGAACTTAATTCTATGGAAACAGGTGTGTTGATTGGCGCAAAATGTCATTAACTTCTCTTAAACACTAACTTGCTTACAAGTTTGGAATCCAATTTTAAAAAAGCACGCACAATCAATCAAATAAAATTCATAAAGTCAGTAAATATGTTAATTTTAATTGTGATATATCCTTAACGATATGAATGTGTGGTAAAGGATGAATAATAATTATAATAAAACAAACAAAAATTAAAAATAAGATCCTGTACAATGAATCAAATAAAACAATGTATAAGGACTGAGAATAAAATAAAAGGTTTAATAAACAAGGTAAAAAATTGAATTAAAAAATGAATTCACAAGAAAGGATTGAAAGTATTGAATAAAATGAACTTAATTCTTGAATGTAAAAAAGGTGAATATATATAAAAATGAGACTCTTGTTGAATATGTTATGAGACCAATTTAGACATTTCTTTAAACGATCTCGTGTGTAAATTTCTTCACAAAATTTCATGAAAGTTGAGGAATTTGATAGAAAAATTTATGATGTAAAGACAATTTTCCGAAAATCAATTTTGCAGATTAAACAAATGGTCTTCTTATTTCACATAGAGGGACAAATTGTTTTAGATGAAAGGTAAAATAACCAAAATAAAGAAAGCACACCAAACACGCTAAACGTTCGCTTTTGAATGTGAATTCACAACTGATTTCAATACGCTCTAAAAAAATTTGTGAATGAATACGATACCAATGGCGCATAAAAGTATTTAAAATAAGGCATTTATTTTAATATAAAAAGATGGTAGGAAGAGAAAATATATATACTCAACAGTGCACAAAACTCACTATATATTCAGTCTTTCTTTCTCCTTTGCTCTTTTTCTCACTAACTTTGAGTGTACAAAATTTTCAATCGTATATATAGTAAATTAACTTTCTTTTAATTTTAAAGAAAAAATTTGAAAGGAAGAGTGGCAAATTTATAACTAAAATATATAAATACTATATACAGATTATATAGATTAAATCTTAGCAATCAATTGTTGATTTTTTAAAAACTTTATGCCTGTTTTTTGACCATGCATATTAGATTTTACTTTTTATTTTTCCCGCATAAGACTCCACCTTTTTATATTAGTGTTAGCTTCATCATTATTTTTATATAGATATTTATTTTACAGATATTTATATTATTAATGAACCTGTCACTCATTCCGGTCATATGATCGAGCTGTTATTTTATGCTAGAAGGCAAAAAATTTTCTATTATATATAGTTTGTTTAGCTGCAATATGAATATATTTGAGAAATGTTTATAGTTATTTAATATTCGACAATTGCAAAAATTAAAGCATAATTGCATAAAAATAAATTTTTTTTTATGAATGAATTGAGCTTATTATACAATTTGAATACGAAATTAATTTTATTTAAAAATGCGTGTATTTTTTCAACTAAAAAATTCTTTAACATAAGTCTTCTAATTGTGCTGAAATTCATTCATTATATATCATGATAAATGCGTAATGATGTATACAATATATTAATAGAACATTATAAATATATATTCTGAGAAAAAAAATATATATATGTATATATATATATATATAAAATATAGAGATTTTGATTTTTACCCTTAGGTGCCAATTACATTATGGAACACCTTTTTTTTTGTTTTGACCAATAGACATGCATCTCTATTCGTTTGATATATAATAAATAATTTTTTATAACCAATTTATCGGAGATGATTTAATTGTTGCGAGGAAATTTCAAAGAAATAAAAGTATGATAAAAATTAAATAAAGAAAATATAATTGGTTCTAAATTGCTTACGAATGCGTCAGAATTGTTATAAAAAATTTAAAAATAAATGATGCGAGATTTTTTTTTATTTGAAATTCGATATCGATGTTATCTAGATGCTTTAAAATGGCTTTTATTTTCATTAGATTTCTTTATTAGTCTTTCTTAGTATTAAAAGTATTCTGCAATCCATTGTAAGGATTTTAAACTTTTCTTTAGATATTTTGATTATGATTTAATCGCTATATCATTAATTAAATGATCTCCTAAAGTTCGATGATTTCAAACCAATAGATTTAATTATAATAAAAAATATTCGTTTTTTTTTTATTAAAAATTAAAGAAAAAATTCAATTTCATATAATTATGTTCAAGTTCAGAGTTCCATCAATTGATTTTTTATTTTTGATAGTCCTCAGAAATGTTTAAACACTTCAAATATTACATGTTGTGCATATATATTTATAATATTCTGGCCATTTTGTTGTGCATTTAAGGGAAAATTTGCTAAGTGCTTACGAGCCGTAAAATTGAAATATCAAGTATAATAAGTATCAATAGTAGATTATTTGCCATAGAATTAATCATTTTTTTTTTTGATGTGCATTATTCAATAAATAGTTTTAATAGATAAAAAATTCTTTTAAAATTTTACTTTTCCTTTATTTTCAATACTTAAAAATAACTCATTTTATTAGTTAACTTTGATAATCTAATGAAATCATTGTAATTATACTTTTTCAACATAGATTACTTTTTCAAATTTATGATTACTTAAGTTCTGTGACAAAATAAAAAAAAAATTATTTAAATATTATTTTAAACAATTGAAATTATCTATCAATCTATTCATTTAATTTTTCGAAATTTTTTTTATTTCAGAAAATATTTTATAAGATTTAAAAAAAAAATTAACTCTTGTTAGATATTTCTTTGAATCTTTTTATTTTGATTTTAAATTGTTTTTTCAAATAAGTTTCAATTAATGAACATGCTTCAATTAGTAGGAAATTCAGAAAAATCGAAATTGTGACTTAAAAAAGTCTAAGATTCATCAAATAAAGAATTCAAAATTTTATAATTGGTATATCACATATTTTTTCTATCAAATTTATACAATGAAACTTTAAAATTATTAATTTTTACTGCCAAATTAATTTTCTATATTGTACGATCAGTAAAATTCAAAAGATACTTATAATAACAGAATTTTTTTTGTCATGATATCGTATTATTTACTGCAAATAAAACAACTTTTGACAAATAAAATTTTCTAACATTTAATCTCAAAAAAATTAACTTTCGATAATTTAAAAATTTAATACTTTTTATTTGTATTTGCAAAAATGATTTCAACTAACATAATTGAATGTATTTAATGAATTATTCATTGTATAATTAATTTTTATTACTTCCTCTCATATTGTTTGAATTCTTATCAAAACATCATTAAAAATCATAATTTTCGAATTCTGACTCTGCATGCAATTATTAATAATACTATACTCTTATTGGGAAAATTCAAATTTAATTAATGTTAAATAGTAAAATCAATTATTTTTAGCAATATGTGTGCAATAACTAGCTTTAATTTCATAAATTATAAAGAATCAATTCACTAAAACAATATCAAGCATTTGTTATAATTTGCAATATAGTTTTCAAAATTGATTTTTTTCAACTTGTTGATTAATTTTAACAGATTAAATTATTTTGATATGAATATATCATTCAAGTTTATAAATCATTCTAGTAAGTCATTAAGCAAAATAATCAAAGAAGAAAACCAATGCAACATTTTTAAGTATCAAAATTTTTTTTATCAATTATTTATAAATTTGACGATTCCATTGAAATCATAATTGAAGTCATAAATTACTGTTAAGTTTATAATTTCCTTAGAACAAATCAAATTTTTAATAAATAAAATTTAATGAAGAAATTGAATTTTTCTCCACTTTTTGAATAGACAATTCAAAATAAAATGTTTTCAAAATGAAAAAAAAATTGTCCATAATATTATTTGGGATGTTTTTTTTGTGTAAATATGATTTCTAGTCATTTGATTCAATAATTAGATAATAATCATTAATTCTGTTATTAGCGACAATATTTTACAAATTTGGCACAAACGAATTTCAATGATTATATCCGTTTGATTTATTTAGATTGGTATTAGTGTAAAACTAAATAGGTTTATTTGTATGAAAAAAATACACTTCAAAGTTATTTGATTTTTAAGCTTTATTTTATACGCCTAACATTGTCAATAGTACAATGAAAATTAGGTTCAACATACTATTGAGACATTATTCAAAAATTCACTATATACTGAATTCTTTTGAGGATCAAAATTCGAGTTTGTCATTTATTTGTGTGGTTCAATATCTTCCTTTCGGGAGACGATTTTTTTTATGTAAGAATTATTCATCAAAGAGCAGTTTTTGGCACAAGGACACCGGAATAACGATTAACTAGGCAAACATTTTCATTCATGATTTTTTGTTTTTACAATTATCTTTCCTTGTATCAAAATGGTTTCACCCAATGACTTTGAAAAAGCAAACGAAATTAAACGGAAAAATTCAAATTATTTGAAATTAATCGAAACAATTGAAAAATAATTTCTAAAAAAATATAAAAATCACAATATAGATTGTTTTCGATCAATTTCTCAAATTTTTTTTTTGAATTTTAGATTAAAAAAAATTAATTTCACCTGAATTGAAACTAACTAAGTAAATTAAAAAATTTTTTTAACTTTTTACTCTTATTTTTCAAGATTTTAAATCAAATTTTTTCAATAATTAGTTCTCTAAAACGCAAGTTTGATTCTCTTATTTTAAGCTTTATTTTTAATTTAAAATTAATTTGAGTAAAAAAAATCCAATTGATGATGAATTTGGTAAATTAAATAAAGATAAAATGATTGATTGTTAAACTTCCGATTAAAATGCATAAAACAAATACACTGTAGAAGTTTGCAGAATTATTTGAAAGCTTGATTTGTGTGCTAAATCTGTATATTGAACCATGACTGCTAAATAGCATTTAATCTTCATTTTTAATTTCTCTAACATAATAATCAAATAGCAAAATTGTTGCTCGTTTGTTAAACAAACCGAAAAATCTTTAGTTATGAATAATTATCCTTATATGATTGTAAATTGTTAGTTTCCGGTGACTATATATTGAAAAGTAGTCTTTAGTTGTTATAAAACACTATAGCCTCATAAATAAATTTATGATCTTGCGTAATTTTAGAATTCTAAAAGTAATATTTAAAAGAATACACAATGCTCATACACACTTTATTTGTACTTGATTCGTTATATGTATATATTAGTATGTATTCCCTTCTACGTACATTATATAATTCGACTAAGTGTGTTTGTTCGTGCAGGACTAAAAAATGTCTTCATAGAAAAATCAAATAAAAAGTAAAAAGAATAGCAATCAAAAGAATTAAATTTTTTCTTTGTAAATTTCTAAATTACAAATAGCGAATTTCCTTATTTAAAAATGTGATCGGAAATTCGAGAAAACTGATTACAACAATGAAGAACCATATAAATATAGAATATTCAAGACTTTTTCAACAAATAAGTAAACAACAAACTAAAATTTACAGTTTTGAAGAAATTAAAAGAAACTTAGAGAATAATTTGAATCAAATCAGCCTTTTTAAAACTTTTACTGCTTGGTTAAATCTATTATTTTTTATTTCATTCAAAGATGTGACCTTTGGCTTTTAGTGGCTTATTCACTTTGTGAATGTAAATTATATGTGAAATTGAAAAATTTTATGAACTTTTTTACTAAGGAATTTTTTCATCAGTACAAATGAATTATCTGAAAATTATTTTACTAAAGAAAATATAAAAATCTATTTTAAATTAGCAGTACCACTAATCATAAGTATTATTTAAAAAAAAAATTTGCAAAATTTTTAAAAACGCAGTCGCTAATCTAATAAATCAATTATCTTTTTCAATTATTAAGTTTAAGTGAATGTGTGGTGTGTGCAAATTTTAACTAAAAAGGGTAGATAAAAAAATTAATAGCCTATCTATCAAAGGAAACTTCAATATGAGAAAAAATACGAATAAATTAATTGCTATTATAAAAAAGGGGTAAGAAACAAATTTCTTGAATTTTATTTTACATAATTTTATTTCAAATTAAAGTATTTAATATACTTTTTATTTTTTGTTTTCAGTAACTTAGGTTTCTAGGTAGTGGCTAACCTAGATTGTGGATTTAAGACCTTATGTTTGCCATATGCTGTGAGGTCATAAAAAAACAGTCGTGTGTTCATTATCTTTCTAAGCAAACTTTATAAAATTTTTGAGTTTTTTACTAGAAGTGTTTCAACTGATGAATGCAATGATTCCTTTTGTGAGCACAGAAATCATTTGGCCAAAGGCTATCTCTTTGTTGGAAACAGTGAAAAATGGATTGAAATTTCACTATTATATTTATAATGAGAAGATCAATGAGTCCAAATTAAATTGGATAGACTATAGATATAGATTTTTATCAAATAGTGGGATTATGTTTTGTTTTAGTAATTAATTAAATAGGGGAAAAAATAATTAAAAATTATTCTATTTAATTTTTATATTAAAATTTGAAACGAAAATAGCAAATAATGAAATTAAAAATTTTGTTTTTTAATATATATTATTAGAATTAGATATTGATTTTTACATAGAATAAAACACAAAGAGTTGGATCATAGAATTAAAAAAGTTTTTTTTTTTGAGGAAATAAATGGTAGAGCAAAGGAATCTAGAAAAACGGGAGATGTTTAAAAATAGTGAAATTCCTGCATATACAAGATTTTTTAAAATAAAGCAAATTCACACGGCTTGAGTTCCCAGAGAAAAGAATACTATGGAAATAGCAACAGGTCAGCATATGGTAGAGCACATGGCTAAGCATGTATGATTGCGTTTTTGACTATTAAATGTAAGTTGAGTATTTTAGATTGAATCTAAATTCTCAACATTGCAATAACACGTAATATGAGCTTTAATATATTGTAAAATGCTGGAAAATTTTTCGGGAAAAGATCCTACTAGATTACATATCCACAATGAAAAAAATTCTATATATTTATGTTTCGGAATTTTAGAAGGTGACGCTTCCTGAGGCCAAAAAATATTATGAATGAAACTAGTATTTTTTTTTTTTTTTTTTCAAATTGAATAATAGAACCAAATTTGAGAATATAAACTCGAAACTAGAAAGACATTTGCTAAACAACTAGATTGCATTTCCTCAATTGAAATTATTATAAAATGGCATTACAATTTATGAAATAAAATTTAAAATAGTGAACATACTAAAAAACATGAATGAAATATTTCAAATACTTACAATGTTTATTTTATTTTTTCGAAAAACGTTATAGTGGGGCTCTAAACAAAGAATTTTTACTTTTTAGAACAAAGAAAATCACAATTCCCCCCAATGAATTTTAATTTTTCCTAAGTTTTTATTATCTTCTAGTCAAATAAAATATCAAGCTTTTATCTTAAAGCTTTCGAAACATCAATAAACATAATGAGTAAATTTAAAACTATCTCGATTCGATAAAATGAAAAGGAAAAAAATACGAAAATAAACTACATTATAATTTGGTAAAAATATTTGGTAAAAATTGATAAAAATCATGGCATCAAATTTTTCAAAAATTTATAGTAAAGTTTCATTTTGAATTCAAAAATAAAAGATATCTCTAAATAAATTTGTTAATGTTGTATAAATAAATATTTTTCGATTATTCAAATAAAGCACCAAATAAAGCATAGAAAATGATGAAGATATATAAAATTAAATGAAACTCAGAAAATTAATTAAACTTCTTATTTTTCTAAAAGATTTAATCGTTAGTTAATTGAAAAGAAAATGTCAGTTTCATCAAGAAACAATGTTCAAAAATAAAATGTCGAAATATCAAAAAATTAACGCAAATTATTATCACCCAATATGGTAGAAAACAAGGGTTGAAAGATTAAGCATACATTTTTTTTTTTTGAATGCTGAACAACAACCACAAAAATATGGTGAAAAAATTTTTGATAAAATAGATATAATGGAATATTATTTATAAAATTGCTCAATATTAAAATGATATTGTCATCAAGCAAACATGACGAATCATTTAAATCAGAAAATATATTTATACGACCATATTTATTAAATTAAATGCACGATAAGGCGATACAAAGAGGGATCTATAAGATTTATTTTTGTTTAAAATTATTGATTATAAAAAGATAATTAAAATTCAATAATGGCTAAAAAGTTAAAGGAAAATGAATTTATAGATAAAAAAAGATAATTGAAACTGTAAGAATTTTATATTGTTTATAGTTTTGTTCAAGATAATTTTAAAGATTATAAGTCAATTAAAAAGGAGATGGATACAATCTATAATGAATTCCAAAAAAATATAGTGAAAAATTTATTAATTATTTGTGGGTAAGCATAATATATAAGTTAACATTCTGTTTAAAATTTTTTAGAAGCACTAGCGAATCTAATAAAATAATAAATGTACATTTATTAAATCACATGTTTCAAAGTGAAAATCAATTTCAACTATATTAATTTTCATGAAAAACTAATCAAATATTTCAAATGAAGTTCTAGTATGCAAAAAAAACTGAAAAAATTAATTCTATGTATTTAGAATTATTTTATTTTTTGGATCAAATTTTCTATAACTTCAATTCAGTTTTGAATCATATATAGACTTGACTCAAAAATTTAGAAATTATATAAAAAATGAAAACAAATTATTTCATGAATTAAAAAAAAAATTAATTGACTCGAAATAATTCCGGTGGTTTTAATTAGATAGTAAGAAGATTAAGTCTCAGTAGTTCACACAAATGCTGTGAAAATTTTTTTAGACTGAAGTGATCGTTATCCTTGGGTTGTTAATAGATTATCGTTAAAAAGAGCATCAATAAGTGATGCGTTTTTCAAATTTCTAATACTTATATAATTTTCTCACAAATGCTGCCTTTATATCGGTCAACCTCACAAGAAATTCTAGATAAACACACTGCATTTAGGAAAGAACTTTTGAGTTCAAAAAAATTATATTTTCAAATATTCAAATTTCAAAAAACTATGAGAAACTATTTTTTAGCTTATGTATGACGGATATTTTTCTATGAATTCAGACCGACAAATTGGAGCAGAGGAAATCTTTTTACTGAATTAAAAATCTGTTAAAAATTTTATTTATTTCAAAAAAAATAATTATATCGTCCTCAATGACGATTCATCATCGATGAAAAACTAACTAGATTAGAATAAAAAAAAAACTTCAAGATTGATGATAATTCTACAAATGAATGTGCGAAATAAAAGTTTTTGCATCTGAAAATTATGATTTTGTCCCGTTGTTGCTACTTTCAAGAGAAAAATTTTCATTTTTTTTATTCTAATGATACGCTCAAAAAATTTTAATTATTTAAGAAATTTTTTACTTAATTTACCAGCATAATTAAATTTTGAAATTTTTTTTTTTGACAAGCTATTCAGATAAACTTATATATAGTTTAATTAATTTATGCTCCATAATCACAATCTACCTGATTATGATTAATTAAGTGCCTTATTCATTTTTGAAATAAGGTTAGACTTGGTTAGAATTGAATCAGATTAGACTTAACCGAATGATTTGTTATCAGAACTAGTCTAAAGTTAAGCATACTATTCTTAGAAGAATAATCGTAATTTTTGAGTATTTTAAAATGTCTTTTGCTTGAAAATAATTTTTTTCTTGTGTTAATGACTGAAAAAAAGTTATCTTATTATGAAATTCATTTTAAAAAGTTTAATTAGAATATGTTAAACATTCGGTCAAAGCTTTTGGTTAAATTATTCTATATTATTATTATTAAAAGGGCAGATTGAAATTCGGTTTTGATTAATTGAACTTACAAATTCTTGGCTTACAATTCTCATAGAGAGAAAATTGAAATTAAAAATAAATTTTGAATTTTTTCAATTACAACATCCGTTTATTACATACGAGTCATCGCCTTTTTTTCCGGCAATTCCATTGAATTAAGCATATATGCGTTTTTCATTGTGTTCATTAAATACTATTTATTAATATTTAATTTTAATTTTAAACCGACAAATATCATCTCATCTTATCTTTCATTATAGATTTATACAATAGCCCGGTCTGTTTACATTTTTTTTTAAGTGTATATAATATATAAATATGATATAATGTGCAAATTATATCATTCATTATTAACTTAACGTTGCAATTCTAAATTTTTTTCTATAATACGTGCGTATGCATTGTTATTTAATATTCAAACGTACTGACCAGAAAAAGGATATGAGCAAATTTGAAAAATTTCAATAAATTGATGTCACACCCGTATGGCCCATTAGAAAGTTTATAAAATTGGTTAGAGTAAAAGGTACTCTATTAACCTTTATTTAAATCGCACATAATAATGCAACTTTATTAACACAATTAAATCAAAATTGTCAACGAATTTATTTTCCAGTTGAATAAATAGATTTATATATATTTATTGTCAGTTTCTAACCATTCAAAATCATTGTGTTGAATTTCATTAGAAATTGCTTGCAGTTGACAGGAAACTAACTTATATTAATTTTATAATTAGATTTAAATTTATATAAAAAAAGGATGTTCGAAAAAATTTTATTGAAAAATATTCAATTTTTAATTTTAATAATTGAGTGTTTGATTCATTCAAATTTTGAAAAAAAAAAATACTCGAGAAACTAATAAATTTTTAAATTTTCTTGAGTGCAAAAAAAAACTAAAACTTGGACTTTGAGGTAAAATATAAATTTAGTTTTAAATGATAAAGTATAAAAGTTATGAAAAACAAAAAAAAAAAAAAAAAACAAAAACACTCTTTTCAAATATTATTCTCTGTATTTTGAGTAGCTTACAGCCGGAAACTCGTCACTTCCAAAAAAAAATATTAACAAAAGGGCTGGCCTCCTATCGACCATGATTTTGGTTTTAATAATTTTTTTCTAAACGACTTTTACCATTTCAATGTTATTGTTGAATGATTACTAGAAATCAATTTCTTCTGTAGATCTTTTTGTTGATAATATATGCATTTGAAATGGCGTATTTTCTTTTCATGAGATTTTCAATAAAGAAACTTGAGTGTATTTCATTTGAAAATCTAAAAACAAATAAAAAGCATATCATAATTACAAACACATGTTAATTATTAATTATTTAATAAGAATTTTTTGAATTATGCATTTAAATTATGTGAATAAAAAATTAAATTACGTTAAAGTAAGCAAAAATTTCTCATAAAATTTGATTAGCATTACTGGAAAAATATACTCAAGTAAATATTAATTAAATAATGTACTATGATACTAACTTATACGAAGAAATTTTTATTTTTTTGACAAAAATTGTATATTTTTTATAAAAGATTGTATAAAAAGCTTGCATAAACTTATTTTTACCATTTTTTTTCTTTTTTTATTTTATTTTTTGTATCAATTTCTAAAAATTAAGATGAAAATTTTTGATTGAATGGGCTAAAAACGAATCGGAAATAAATTTCCTAATTTAAATTTTTGGTACATTTTTAAAATGATTAAATTGTTCAGAGCATAAAAATTTCCGGCTACACACCCCTTTACGTTGTTTAAGTTTGCTTAGCTTTTTATAAAACTTATTGTATGTATTTTTGCACTAGAAAAAAAAGGTAAGTAACTAAATAAAACGTATAAACATAGTTTTTGGACTATTCTTCCGTTGGGCTGGACCTAACTTGGGTCTATTTGAATTAAAAATTTTAGTGCATATATTTTCAGTTTTTTGTATATAGAGCTAAGTATAAATGTTATATAAAAATTTTTGATTTAACAAGACATGGTTATGAATTTCTATTTTTATTTTTTTTTAGTTCTCATTTGAAATTTTTACCGATTATCTAATAATAATATTTTTTTTTTTGACTCGTCAACTTTAAAACATGAATTTTGATCTTGATTATATTATCATTGATAGAATAATAAAGGCTCATGATTAGGAGTCTAAATCTGAATTTTATTAAGAATTCTTTTGAACAATGTCGCACTCTCAAAATAATTCTTAAAAATTACAACAAGCATCTTATTATAGCTAAGTCGCCAGTCATAAATTAAATACTTAAAAAGGTTTTATTTTGATATAATGTTATTAAATTTCCAATTCATGCTGTATATTTTTTTTTCATCGTATGTGAATATTATTATTATATTCAGAATTTTTAACAATTATTAATTTCAAATTTTAGTAAAAATACTAGTTTGATTTCGAAAAAATAGACTGCAGCAGCAAAGAATTCCAAATTTTTTTAAATTCATATTGAGATAATAATAAATAGAAAATTTGAGATGATATTTGTCGGTTTAAAATTAAAATTAAATATTAATAAATAGTATTTAATGAACACAATGAAAAACGCATATATGCTTAATTCAATGGAATTGCCGGAAAAAAAGGCGATGACTCGTATGTAATAAACGGATGTTGTAATATTCAAAAAA
>BLXL01010447.1:0-16640 GCA_023170135.1 Acarapis woodi
ATTGATTTTAATTATTATTCTGGCGGTGAAGAGGCGTATCGCAAGATAAGTGAACGCTATCACAGTATCAATAAACTATTTTTTTATGGAATGAATGATTTAGAACGGTTTTTAAAGAGAATACCAATCACAAAAGATGGTAACGATTTAACGTTTTTGAGCAATAAAGTATCAGTCCAAACTTGTTTAAAGACCCTAAATGAATGGGAAAAAATATCAGGAAGTTAATCTAATTTGTATCGAAAAAAATCCAGAATTATTCATATAATTAAATTTTAATTCTAACAAATTCACTTTCATACACAAATAAAGCTAATAAATTTTTTATGAAATATATTCTCTAAATATTTTTTAGTATTTTCAATAATTTCTATTATTTTTTCTGCTAGATATAATCAATTTCGATTAATTATATTGAAAAGTAGATGATCAAGAAATGATGCAATATATTCAATTCAAATAAAATCTTTATGATTAAAAAAAATTCACAAAAGTAGTAAAGGGTTTTAATTTATTCATACATTATAATTAATATAAATGTTGGTGATATTATTAGGATCGAAAAACGAAATGTATTTTATTTACTCTAAATTGTATTTTCAAATTTATGAATCAATTATTCAATGGTTTACTAAAAAGTTTGATATTTATCTTTTATTTGTGTAATGTATACATTCATTTTGAATTTTAAGGGTAATAAATTAAATTTTGAATGATTTTGTTTATCGGATTGAAAAATGCATTAACGGCAAAAAAAAAAATAGTAAAGAAAAGTTATCACTAAAAGTCATATATTTCTCTTGTCAGTCACATATGATTAAATTTTTGAATAAATACGGATTATTTGAGTTACTAAATTATCTGATTTCAAGATTGATTTGAATGCGGAATCAATATTGTAATGACATGAAAAATGTTCCGTTATTTTGAATATAATATATACTAATTAAAGACCATAAACTTACGCAAAAATCATCTAATATTACATTTATATATATTAAGAATCATGCCGAGATTCCAATCAACACATTCACTTTATTCATACTTAATCATTACCATATATATAATTGCATTCTTTTTTCAAATGATATTGGTGTCGTGTGCAAAATATATGGAAATGTTCGCTGCACACGTTACTATTTTTTTGCACACGGCACTAATATCATTTCTATGTTATTCGGATATAAAATACCTTGTTACTCCATCACTTTTTACTTGATTTAACCCCTCCAAACTTTCTGATCTACAGCTTATATTTTATTGTTTCAAAAATTTCAACTTATTATATTATTACTGTTATTTTCTAAATTGAATTGAACAAAATTCATAAAGTCTTTTATAACCAACATCAATCAAATTCTTTCTAAAATGTCTTCATGCTGTAAGAAAACGAAAGTTTCAGAATCTAAAAAATGTCAATGTGATTCGAATTGCAAGTGCTGTTCGGGTTGTAAAGAACGTGGTCAATGTACCTGTGGTGAAAATTGTAATTGTTGCTCATGTTGTCCAGGTAAATTTTTATATTTCATCTTTAGAAATTTTTTTTCGATCTTTTTGATTATTTTGAGTCTTAAAAGTATTTTGAAATTTTTTATTGAAGGTAAATTATCTTCGGCTTCTGCCGGTTGTCAATGCGGTTCGAATTGTAAGTGTTGTTCAGGTTGTAAAGAACGTGGTCAATGTACCTGTGGTGAAAATTGCAATTGTTGTTCATGTGTCCAGGTAAATTTTTATATTTCATCTTTAGAAATTTTTTTTCGATCTTTTTGATTATTTTGAGTCTCAAAAGTATTTTAAAATTTTTTATTAAAGGTAAATTATCTTCGGCTTCTGCCGGTTGTCAATGCGGTTCGAATTGTAAGTGTTGTTCAGGTTGTAAAGAACGTGGTCAATGTACCTGTGGTGAAAATTGCAATTGTTGTTCATGTTGTTCAGGTAAATTTTCATTACTGAATTGTTAAATATCATTTGTACTGATTCGATTTCTATCTTTTATTTTTTTTTCTTTTGAAAAAAAGGCAAAGACAGATCGTCAACCTGTTGTAAAAAATAAATCATCTGAATAAGTTTTATTTCGAATCCCAAAATATTACAACAAGAGATAATGATTTATTCTAATTCCTTTAATTCTGAGATGAATCTAAATTTTTTAAAAAAAATTTGAATATTTTTCAGTTTAAATTTCATTTAGAATTTATTTCTTTCACTATTTTTATTTAAATTTTTGATTATGATCTGCTCATTTATTTCCTTGTCTCGATATAAAATAATTTCAAATAAAATTTAATAAATTTTTTTATTTGATTTAATTGTAATTTGCGTATTTGAGTTTTTTTTTCGATTTATAGATCATGTTTTATTCTTAGAAAAGCTATTAAATTTATTATTTGTTTTTTTCTAAATTTTAATTATTCACTTCGGATAAATTTTTCCTTATTTATTGTCCTTTCACCCTCAATTTATTATTGTCTATCTTATGGTCATTACTTGTTTCAAAAAATTCACAATTTGTAATAATTTATCGCTGAAATAATAATGAGTGGTTTTCATCTCTTTATCTACAATCTGTTTGTTTAATACTAATTAATTATATTTCATTTTTATCGCTATTAGATTTTTTATATTAATTTTTTATTTTTTTAAATAAATTTTTTTAAAATTTTGAATTTGTTATCAAAAAATAATGAATAATAATACGAAAAATGAAAATTCTTCAATTAATACAATTTCAGAATATTTTAGAATTCTTAATGTATTGATAAAATGAATTCAAAAAAATTAAAATGGTTTCAATTTTTCAATTCTCAACTTTAAAAAAAGTAATAGTCATAATAAGTGATATAAATGATATAATATGAAGAACAATGCATTTTTGTATATTTTTCTGATGCCTAGGAAAATTGCAATTGATTGCAATCTAAGCCTAGTATTTACTGCTCAATTAAAAGATTTGAAAAAAATTATTTAAAGCGAATTTTAGTTTTGCGGACTTAATGTTTCAAATTAAAATACGCTATCAAAATCTCATTGCCAATGAATGAGGCTTATCGATTGCAAACGTGTTTTATACTATGATAAAATTTCATTAGTTGTGTAAAAATATCCACACAATTTACACATCCATAAACACGTATGATTTATAATGAAAAGTTTAATCAAGAATTTTCAAGTCATTATAGATTTCTATTCTTAGCTGCTTCCAATTTCACAATCTTAATTTATCAATTTCATCAATTTCTGCTATAATGCTAGAAACACAAATACCACAAATCAATTGAATTGTATATATTTTAAGTAGCAATTTAATTTTTTTGTGTTGATTGGAAGAGATTCGAATTTTGGATTCAATAAAAATATATTCAAAATATATTTAAAAACTCCTCATTCTAAATCTAAAAAATTATAGACTATTTAAAAAAATTTCATTTCCCATTCTAAAATGTTAAACAATTTTTTATATATTTTTAATTTAGTTAAAAAAGTTGTGAACTTTGATAATTACATCAATATGGAAAACAATATGTATAGTGATTAAAATAGTTCCCTTTGATCAATATGGTAGAATTATTGAAAATATTATACATTTTTTCTAGTACTGGTCATTAAATAAATATCAATTAACAATATATATTAACTTGAAAGCCAAAGTTATGCAGTTTTAGTAACATATTGTGCGCTCATCAATTTCTATATTTATATTTTTACATAACATTATAAATATATATAGACATATCGTATCAAATTAATCGGGTAAATAAATCTATATATTTATATGATCAACATCTGTACAAGTATTTGTCACATAAATCGACTTAACATCTCATTCTAGACCACCCGCATATGCCATCAAAAAACTATTTCAAGCAGATTGTGATGCTTTTAAAAATTTCGATCAAAGATCGAATATGGTTAATTAAATTTTCAAACCAATTAAATAGGGACGAAAAATTTTTACTAACCTTCCTCTTTTTGACTTCTCTTATTCAAGAATTACTTTTAAAACTTCTTTTTTTTAGTTTAATGAGAACAAGTCTTTTATAATTTTCTTGTTGATCTATTTTTCTTAAAGATTAATAATTAATTTAAATAAATTACTTGATAAAAATTCATTAGTTAATTTTTGCTTTTGTAAATGGTGGTTTATTTCGAAGCACTTAATTAAGTTTACTTTTGACTGATTATTGAATAATTCTAAATAAAATTTGTACGATTTGAGATCTAAATGTTGAATATCGAAAATAAATGGACAAAAAGTATCAAAGTTTTATTGAAATGTTTATAAATTTATTAATCAATGTTAACCGGGCAAAAAAAAAGAAAGAATAGGTGTAGGAACTATTAATCAATAAAGACTAATAAATTTATAGGAACTGCATCATTTTAAATAGTAAAAATTTGTAAAATGTTCAAAAATCACTTCATATTAATTTTAACCATAGTTTTTTTAAATAAAGTATCCGTAAAATAATTTCAAACCATGATCTAATCTATTGATTCTCCTCCTACATCTTTAAAAATTTACTGATATAAAACAGATGTTTTTTAATGTTCGACAATATTGTAACAATTCGAGCAACAATTTGAACTTTTCTGTTCATGTTCTTGTTTGCTCCTCAACACACATGCTTGTACTCAAATTAACCTAGAGAATATGGTAAGTAGCTAAAATTCAGCAAGTATGTGTATTATTACTCTATACAAAATTAACGAGAAAACTGTACACGCGTCGATTTTTAAACTGAAAATTCGTCTTCTTTTTAAACTCGAAAACTAGATGAAAAGCTAAATTTTTCAAAATTGATTAAGATGAAGCTAAATGTTAGCATCCAATCAGTATGATTTAGTGTCTTTTAGTTAAAAAGTGGGCATTGGCTAAATTAAAAGATCAAACGAATAAAATCATGAAAACCATCATTAAAATAGCCATTTTAAGTTTGCAATTTGCGTTTACTTTATTACTTAGAAAATTTTTAAAAATTTTTTTTACTCATTTTCAAAATGTGTTCATGAAATTCAATTAAACGTAAAAGTTACAAAATTTTGTAATTTCTTAAATAATGTGTGCAAATTTTGAGAATGGAACTTTACAATATTTACTATAATCCAAATATTGATATATTACTTAATTCATTAAAAATTAATGTCTGCTTTAACAAGATAATTAATGAAATAAATAAATGAAAGTAATATTAGTTTATTGTGGTATCGACACAAGATCAAAGGTAAGTCTGATAAAAACAAAATGTTTTAATTTTTGATATCATTGTAAAGTATCAAATGAAGCACATATGGTTTTATTTGCCACTTAGTCACTTTACAGGTGTGTGTTAATCGGCATCTACCTCACGATGTATTTTTTAAGCATACAAATTAATTAATAAATTTCCTGTATTGCTTAAAAAAATACATGATGTGGGAATGTCTCAAATGCATCTTTAGATCACATTAGAGAAATATGACTATATATCCAGATTAATCTATGTATACGAAAAATGGAAAATTAAAATATTGCTCAAGTAGTTTAGAGTAAGCAAAAATTTTGTAATCTTGATTAATTGATGCAATAAGTTGTAGGCCAAGTGGAAGGCCATTTGATGATAATTTAGATGGTAAACTTATTGCAGGTAAACCGGCCATATTGACTGCTTGTGTAAAACAATCTTCAAATGCGAATCTATTAAAGTTACTTTCATTTTTATATTGAGAATAAAGTGATGCTTCCGTTTTGGTGACAGGTGTAAGTAACAAATCAAATTTTTGATTGAAAATTTTCTTGAAATCTTCAATTATAAGTCTACGTATTTTAAGTGCTCTTAAAAAGTAGTTTTCATAGTTTTCTTTTAGTAAAAAATAATTACCTGCAAATATACGTTGCTTGACTTCATCATTAAATAGATCTCGTGTAACCGAATACTGATCTAATTTACCCTTTAATTCATTCATATTTGATATATATTGTCTGTTTCCATATTCAATGCCATCATAACAACTAAAATTTGAAGCTACTTCACATGAATTCAAAACTAAATAACAAAATGATGAATATTGATTATGCGGTAGATTTACTTCTTCTACTTGGGCACCTTGATCACTTAAATAGTCAGCTGTTTCTCGCCAAATATCTTTAATTTCATTTGACAATCCAGGACAATTGTATTGAATAGGTAAGCCAATTTTTAGTTTTTTAAAATCTTTTATTTGCTTTGATTGCTCTCGATAAATTGTCTGTTCTTTTTCACAGTTTATTGAAGTAGAATCATTTTTATCTTTACCACGAATCAGATGAAAGATTTGTTCGCAACAATCTACCGTACGACCCATTATTCCAGGTACGTCCATAGAATGGGTGAGTGGTATAAGACCATATCTAGAAAGTGAACCATACGTTGGCTTAAAACCAACAATGCCTGTATAACTAGCAGGATTACGCGTTGAACCACCTGTATCGGATGCTAATGCACCAAAGCAACTACCACTCGCCACTGCAACAGCTGATCCACCTGATGAACCGCCAGATATGTACCAATCGTTATCTATATCAAAATTTTGATCATTTGAATAAAGAACATTGCCGTCCTTTGTAATGACCTCAAAAGGTAAATTTGATTTCCAAGGATTCTTTACTGGATTGTTAAAAGAATTTGTGCTAGAACATCCCATCGCGAATTCGTCCAAGTTCGTTTTCCCAATTAAGACAGCACCTATATCAAGCTTATATTTATGTACATTCTGATTGATAAAAAAAGTAAATTAAAAAATATAAAACTCACAAACTCCTTACCTTCTAATTTATTGATTACTGTTGCATTGAATGGTGGTAAATAATTATCAAGCATCTTAGATGCACAAGTTGTTCGAATGTTTTTAGTACAAAAATTGTCTTTAATAGCAATAGGTATGCCATCGAGAGAATGAAAAGTTTGATTCTGATTGAATCGTTGATCTGCTTTTCTCGCACATTCGACTGCATGTTCGGTACAAACTGTGATGTATGCATTTAATGATTTGATCTGATTTATTCTTGTAAGACATAATTTTGTCAATTCTTCGCAGCTCAATCTTTTTTCTTTTATCAACTTTAATACACTTGATATCGATTTATTTAATAAATTTTCAGTCATCTTTTTTCCATCTTGTGAAATATATATATTTTGAAACGCAAAAATTTTTAAAATTTTAACAGCTGTTTTTTAATGAACACATTGATTTTTATTATGATTATATAGAAAAATTTAAGAGTTTGCGCCATTGAATTTCAATTTCAAATCCACTGAAAATAATTTTTTCTACATACTTTTAGTTTCTAATACGAATATTATATTATTTTCAATTATTCAAAAAAAAAATGTTTGTTTGAAAATATTTTTTAATAGCATTTTAAGCTGTACATGTAAAGATTTTACATACAATTTCATTATAAAATGATAAACTTTTTATGAAATTTTCCTGAAAACTATTCTCAGAAAAAAATTATTTTTTTTAAATTAACAGTAAAAATTTAATCGCAAATTTTTGTCTAGTTCAAATAAATAACTTATTAAATAAAAAACAAAAATTTTTTATCAAATTTATTTAGAATTAAAAAAATATTCATGTTTTATTAATGTTTAATGATATCGTATAAAAATAATCAGTTTGGTTGATTACTTTTCATCTCTTTTCGCACGCCCAATTCAGTAATTAGAGGCAAATCACAATTTTCAGAATATTTGTCGTTATTTTTTTCTTTTTTATTGTATGATTGTTCTTTATTATAGATTAATTCAGTTTTCGATGCCGATTCAAATTTGTGGCCTGATTCCTCGGCTAAATTTAACTGATCGATTGATTGGGAAGTTGGAATCGACAGCTCATCTTTACTTTGTGATATATAACTGCTTTGCTCATGGGATTGGTCAATTGTTTGGTATTTTAATATGTTGGATTCATTACTTAAATTGTTTTCGTGCAAAGGTGGTGCAGTAGGATTTTTTCGTACCATATTGTTCCACAATTTGTATTCCAATGGTGTCTTAATCTCATCTTCTTGGAAAGATGATGCTTTTGATGCGATACTATTACGATTAGTATTTGTACTGTTATAATTTACAAATAGATTGTAATTCTGAAATTGTTTGAAACGATCGATATAGTTTTCATAGTTTTGAAGAATGGTCAAAAAATCAGGTCGCTTTTTTTTAATTTTATTGGAGCAGTCAAGAGCAAGTTTAAGAACAGAATGGAACCAAAAGAGTGACTCAATACTTTTAGGTAATTTTGGATCAAGTAATTTGAAAACTCTGCAGCTTAAACAAATACAACCTAAATTTAGTTTTTCTACCATGTTAGGAAGCATATATTCATCAGGGTTCGATAATACTTTATTATTGAATTTCACATTGATTGAATTGCCGAATTCGCCTAATAATTCACAATTTTTGGATAATCTACAGTTGCTCGCCTTTTCTAATTCATCAGTAACTTTTTCAATAAGTAATGATTTACCATCAAATGCTCGCTGACCAGTGATTATTTCTAACAATACAATGCCATATGAGTATACATCCACCGCCGGACTCAATATTTTAGATCGTAGATATTCTAATGGTAAGTAAGCAACTGTACCATGAACGGATGTAACTGTTATATGTGTCAAATTTTTTCTTGAGTTCCAATTACTTTGATTGGAAACGGAGGATTGATGGTGAGCAGATAATTGATAGTCTTGTAAGTATCTAGCAAGTCCAAAATCACCTAATTTTGCATGCATTTGAGCATCAAGAAGAATATTAGCTGATTTTACATCGCCATGTATTAATGCTTTACCTTTTCGAGTATGCAAATAGTTGAGGGCTTTAGCAATACCTTGACCAATATTGATTCGCTGTGGCCAGCTTAGTGATATTAAGTTACGTTTACATTGTAAGCAATCATCTAATGAACCATTTACGAGAAATTGATAAACTAGACACGCTTCATTTCTATCTATGCTAATACCATAAAGTGGCACAATATTATCAATTCTATACTGACTTAATACACGAAGTTCAGTAAGTACTTGCGAAAAATTTCCATAATCTTTGAGTCGTTTAATTGCTACTTTTGTGCCATTCCATTGTCCTTTGTAAACAACTCCGAAACCACCCGAACCGATCACGTTTGAAATGTGAAAATTATTTGTAGCAGTTAGTATTTCTTCGTACGGAAGATTATCATCATACACATTAATTGTAGATGCAACTGCTGAGAAGAAACTGTTCTTAAATTGACTTGGCATTTGACTTGGTATTTGATAGGCTTGATTGACATTTAATTTACAATTTAATTTTTTCTTATTTGCAGATTCATCATTTTCTCCATTCAACTCTTTCTCCTTATGACTACAAACTGTCCGTTCCCTGTTATTATTTGTCTCATTTTCAATTTGTTCAGACGTGTGTGTATTTGATGGTATAAAACTACCATTTATGTTTTGATTTTCCTTGGCTTCGCTTAATGTCACAATTGTGTTTAATTCATCACATTCACACAAATAATGAAGTCGGCTATCAACAAATGGTTTTAAAATGTTCATAGCCCTTAAATGCTTCATCATTGCTAAACATTTATACAAATGCACTATTGTTATATTAGATTGTTCCCATTTGCTTAGCATAGTGTTTGTAGGTGATTGATTTCTCATAATTGCATGCGAATATAATTCTAAATCTGTTTCGCTCAGTCCAATAAATTTTCCACCTATAATAAATGCAAACAAGGGTTAATTTTTTTAGAAAAAATTTATTTAGATCATGATTTTAAGGATTAAGATTCAAATTCACCTAGTTCTCTCCATGATTGATCCGCATCAAGCAAATTGCAGAATGATCGCCTGACATTGAAAGGTAGATCAAAGAGAAATTTAATGTTCGTATTCGTTTGATTTCGTCTTGTGTTTGTTAATCTTAGTTGAGCGTCGGTAAATGTGAATCGAGTATGAGTGTCGAAGTTCATATTGATTAAGTCTAATTTTAAAAGTAAAATCCAATCACTGCTTATCAATTTTCTAAATACTTCACTTTGAAAAAAATTGCGATTTTCGGAAAAGATCTTTTTGAAATCTTTTTTTATTTAAATGTTAATACCAGTTTATTTACTAAAATTAGCATTTAAAATTATTATCAATCATAGTAATATTAACTTCAATCAAAATGTTTTTATTAGATTAAACTGGTTTGGTCACTTTTCATAAATTAATATAGCGAAATACTATATGATTGATAAATGAGCGGGAAACTTTTTTTTTTCTCATATCTTTAATTACTTTCATAAAATTTTTTTTTTTTCCACTTTAATTTCAAACAGCAGTACAATTATAGTGCGCACTCTTTATTTTTCACAATAACGAATCAGTTAGGTGATTTGAATAGAAAAAAAAATAAAATTCACATTAGGAGAATTAAAATAGTTTAAAAAAATCAGGAAAAAAAAAAAACGCATTTTATTTTATTAATAAGTATGATAAAAGCTGATGAAGGAAATGGATATATGAGCAAATACTGTTAATTTACTGCGAATCAAAGATTTGTAAAATTTAATATTATCCAATCTATAATAAATACTCAATATTAATAATCGCCTATTTGATCACACGTAATATTAATCTTTTCTGCAAACATTGACTTCTTATTTAAAAAAAAAAATCAATTTAGTATTTAAAAATCTTAAATTGGCCTCAAAAATGTTCACTCCAACAAATTTTCTCCAACACTTGATATGATATTACACATTTTATTGTAATTATTATCAAATACCAATTCTTTGTTGAATGCATTCTGTTTAATAGGCGAGTCTTTTTCTAACCATGTAGATTTTTTAATATTAATATCTATATTGACTTCATCTAACAAATTATTGGCACTATCGAGCTTTAACTGATCTGTTATTGTTGAGGGTAATAATAAAGAATCTAATAAATTATTGCTTTTGATGTTAGTTTGATTATTTAAGCTTTGTGAATTTTGCGGACTTTTTAGACTTTGAATAGGCAATGATTTAATTAAATTATCATTATGTGAATAATTAGGTGCATCAAAATTAAAAAGACGATTTTTAGATTGTGGAGTAGTTCTCTGACTAAAAGTTTCCGTTTCTTGAGGTGATGAAGATGGGATAGAAAAGCTTTTGGTTACATTTGCTGAAGTTAGTGTAATCATGTCTGAAGTAGGCGTAATGGGAGCAGTGGTAGTAATAGGCGCATGCATTGGATTTAGATTTGGTGAGGAACTAAGCATTAGGTGGCGTTTATTATTTAATTTATCATTAAAAAAAAAATGGCTAATTTCATAATTATCACGTTCGCTCAACGAAGCAAAAAGTGTTGAGCTACTAAAAGCCATTTTGTCTTTAGCTTGTACAACAAATGATTTTTTAATTGGTTTAGATGAATGTATAATTTGAATAGTGGATGCATGATTATTAATTTGCATTGGATTTGTGGTAAGGCGAATTATATTCTTATTTCGGAATGATGATCTTATTGGCAGAGTATTATATACCATTAAATCTGAACGATTTGCATTTTTTGAATTGAATTCTGAACTTGCTTTGAATCTTCCTTCATTATTGTCGCCATTGTTATCATAATCATTATAATCATCATAATCATCATCATAATCATCATCATTTTCCTGATCAATTAATTCTCGTTCATTAAGAAACGAATGTATGTAATTAGAATTTGTTTTTGATGAGTTTAGACTTTTAAATACTTGCTGCGATCCATAGAACGCACTCGTGCTTTGTGACGGTTTAAATTTTGATTGAATTTTATTGTGAAAATAAGCGTCTGATTTTTTGTTATTACTTGTTACATATCTATCATTTACTAACTCCATCGTTTTTGGAATGCTTTTCAATTGTTGCTGTAAAGTGTTATTATTCTCAGTTTTTTGATTTAGCGACCTATTAATTCGATGTTGTTGAAATGTGTTAGTATTTAGTATAGGATTTTCTTCATCATCATCATCTGGAGTGCATTCAAAGATAGGAAATTGTTGTTGTTTTACACATTTTTTTGCTTCTTTTTTATCTTTATGTAATTTAAAACTCATAACTATAACGATACATAGAAGAGCAAATAATATGGAAACTAGAAAGTAAAGCAACAAACGCTCTTGATTGCCACTTACATAATAAACAGCCTGCATCCATTCACTTACAAAGCCAAGCGTTGTTTTTTTAATCATTATTTTTGTGCAATTATTATCTTCGTTATGTTCTTCTTTGATTGAATTATCTACTTTTCTATCTTTTAATTCGCTTATTCCAGTAATTTCAAAATGATTTGATACACTTTGTGTACTGGTCGATGTTTGTTCATCATTTATCTGTTCTACACTTTTGCTACTTGAACTTTCATCTACATTAAAAAAATTATTATCGAATGTCGGTGTAGAAAAGGTTGGTGACATTAAATCTTGAAAATCAATTGGTTGCCGGTTTTGATAGCGATCTGTCAATATTTTTGGGTTCGTACACGTATAGTGCACCTTAAGACGCTTTCTTTTTTTACAATTTGCTCTATAAATTGTATCATTCTGATTTTTATAAAATAATTCATCACTTGCAATTAAATTGCATTTTCTGTAACCTTGACAATGTTCAATCAGCATCTCAGTTTCATTTGTGACCTGACACTCGTCTTCCTCATCATCCATTGAATTACTTTTTATTGATTTGAATTCAATTTCATTGATCGATGATTTACATTGTGCTGTATATAGTTCATTTATCAAACCATAAAATGCCTTGTAAATATGAATTACCTGCCTTTTTGGACAATTCAGGTGCAGGATTTCATTTTCGCATATTCCTTTTGACAATATAGAGGCTATAATCAAGAAAAGGCTTTTAATTAATTTATTTAATAATTACTAGATAGCTTATTAACTTCATATTTAGAAATTATAATTTCAAAAATATCCATCGATTTTTGTAATCTTCGGACATAAGGGAGCTATCTTTTGTATCACTCAAGTTTTGTTTCATGAATACAGATTGCATATTTTTTATTATCTTCAAGTGGCTTTTTTCCTGTCTATTGGATTTCCATATTCGATAATTTGAATAATAAGATAAAATTTCACAAATTTTTTCATTTATCAAATGTAATATGGTTATATGGCTCACTCATTATATACCATAATCTAATATTCACATAAACGAATGAAAAAATTACATATCATTAGACATCTAAATTGAGTTGTAGAAACTAAAAAATGAATTTTTATTCAAAAGCGATTTAATTAATAAATTTTTGAATTTATATTGAACAAATATAATTGATAATATTTTACATTTTTTATAGTATGAAAATATCTTCAATAATGCTTTATATTATTTTGACTTGTTTGTAGGTAATTGATCGAAACTTTACATAATTTGAAGCTAAAAATCACAAAAATTTTGATTATTGTATTTACTTATTTTTTGATTTTTTCTTAACTAATAGAGTTTATTTGTTGCTTGAACAGGTACTTCAATATGGTCCTTTTGAGTATCTTGATTGATATGTTTGTCATCTCTTAAATCAAGTGTTGCTTTTTGGACATAATCTTCTATTATTTGATTTGTCATCATATCCTCTAAAAATTTAAATTTTATTTTATTTGTTGTTCTTTTTTTTACAGACATAAATCTATTGATTAATATCTTCTCAAAATCAATATCTCTTTTAATCTCCATAACTAAACTCTCGTTTTTATTAATCAGATCTTTTTTTACACAAATTAATGTTTTTATTAATTGGCAAGGATTTTGTCTGTCTACTGATTTGTCCATTTTTTTTTAATTTGAATTGTAATTTATTTCTAATTTGTGAAAATCATTCAATTTGAAAAAATAAATAAACGAATCTATATTATAAAAAATAATGCCAGATAGTAAATCAAAACAAAAAAAGCATTTATATATCGAAGATTTTATTTTGACACCAGTCGTTAAATTGGCGGCTTTTCAAGACAATATGAACAAAATGTCTTTGTAATTTGCAAGGAAAATGAGTGTAATTGATTTATTGATCAAAAAAGATAATTTAGTTTGCAATATAAATCATTAAACTTACTAGGCTTACATTTCCACATGGCTTCAGCATATGTAACATCAGAAGAACAAAGACTAATCATGATTTCGGTGTTTTGTTTGAATTTTTTAGACTCGTTTTCGCTAATAAGTGTAAGATTTGGTTGCGCTAGAAATTCAACAATTGATGCTTGAATTAAACACGAACGATTATCTCTACATTTTGAATCAACTATTTTGAATGCTTGAACTGATGAACATCTTAAGGTCGAATTCGTTCGTTCATTTTTACTTGATTTGATTAATTGAGAATTCAATAAATGGAATCGATTCATATGATTCGGACATAATTTTGATGGATTTTCAGTGAATGATCTGAGACCACCGAAATGAGCTAAAATAAACAAAAAAATCAAGGAATATAAATTTAAATGAAGTAATTTAAAAAACTATGATGCCAAAGTAATTTTACCTGAATAAATACTAATGGCACTATTTTTCGGACAAAATAACTGTAAATTATCATCTTCACAGGCATGGGTTTGAAACATCCTTAGTGTACCTTTAATAATTAAAAACAATAATTTATTAATTATCAAAATAAACTTGAAAATTTTTAAATTTTACAATTCTGAATATTTCATTGATTCAATATAAATCTTCTAAAAATTAGTACTACAAAACATCTGTAATCATCATATTTATTCAAAAATATTTCAAACCATTGATTAAGTATTCTGATTTTATTGCAAGCTCAAGTATGTTTTGAATAAATTTAAATTTGAGATACAAAACTTTAAACAAATAAAAATCATTTTTATTTCATATTATTCTTAATTTTTGTTTGTAGACCTTCATTTCAAAATGCATTTAGTAAATTCAAGCACTTTGTTTATACTTTTTTGTCTATACAGAATTGAATTTAGGCAATTTCAATATAATCTTTTAATAATAAACCTGTAAGAAGGTAAGACCACATGATCGATTCATTGTTTTTTTATTAAGTTGTTTTAAAAAATGTGTCTGGACCTAGTTAGCTTTTGTGAAAAATTTACACATACAATGCATAATCAAAAAATATATCATATATCGAATAGTTATCAAATATTATTTTATAAGTGTATCTATAAAGAATCGAACATATATTTTAGTTTAAATTTTTAGTGTCCATTCACAAAATTGAGAATTTCTTCAAAAAGATTCTCTGATTTGTTCATAATTGATAAGTTTGGGATATACAATAAATTATATATAAAACATTTTTTTTTTAATCTATTTTAAGCGGCTAAGTTAGCAAGATTTTATTATTCGTATTTTTATCTTCGGATATCATCAGAAAGTTTGAAAATAAATTAAATGATGTTTTTAAGCTTATTAAAAAGCAAATGTTTGTATGAAAAAAAAATTAATACTTAAATGACCATAAAATTGCTGAGTAAACCGTTTTCAAGGTTAAAATTGATTTGAAAAGTAAAAAAAACAATAATGTGATGAATCTACTTAGCAAATAATTAATCATTTCATCAATTTTGAATTAAACAATAAACAAAAAGACTCGCTCAGAATATTATTGGTATTATAATAAGCTATTCAGAAACATATAGTGCTAGTGACCCTAAAATTCATGTTAAACAAAGCATCTTTATCCATCAAATTAAGATTAAAGTTTAAAGTTGAACAGAATAATACTTTTTTTTTTATCAATAAACGTTAATTACCAAAGTGGCCTTTTAAATAAATTATAAATATTGAATTTTGAAATTCGATCGAGAATAGGCCCCTCGTATAGATTTATTTATTTTATTTTCATGTTTATGATACTAAAATTTATAATTTTTCTACTAAATGCATTGATTACCAAGATTCAAATTTTTTTTAAATTTTCAGATTACCGAAATTAAAAGGTGGATCTAAATTTTTTTCATTTGTAAAAATTATTTTTTCACATTGAATTAAACAATTTTTTTTATTAATTAAGATTTTTTTCCTATTTTATATTCTTGATTTAAGATAACACGCCTTCTTAATTGAAGTAAATTTTTTCTTATCATTTTACAGTAAATGAAAATTCTATTAACTTCATAATAAGAATTTAATCAGTCATCATCTATATACCATATTATTTGAAAAATTAACTTTTTTTTTGATCAAACTAAATTATTTTCTAAAAAAATACACTAAACTAGATAAGAATAAATAAAAATAAATTATCTTGTTAGGGTAAAACAGATATCTAACACTTATAAAATCATATATTTATGATACCTTATGAATTGTGCTTTGCATTTAATTTCTTGTATTTCCCAAGTTTTGGTTTATAAAATCAATTTTTGTAGTGTTCCAAAAACACATGATAATTAATATAATTCAAATTTTTAAATATCATAGTCAAATTATTCATTAACTTATATAAAAAAAATAATGATTTTATTTATTTATTTATTTAAAGTATATTTAAAATGTCAATAACATTTATTAATAAAAATAAAGTATTTTGTTGTCAGCTCTAAAATTAAGTATAACATGAGCAACAGATTTTCAACAGAGGTCAAAACTCATTTTCTTCTTCAAAAAAATTTATTGACAGGTATTTTTCAAAA
>BLXL01010448.1:0-16813 GCA_023170135.1 Acarapis woodi
ATCAAATTTTTTGAATTAAAATTCGAATGCATAGCAAATTTGAAAACTTAATCGTTGAAAGTAATTTTTTTCACGTGCTCTACTGAATGAAAAATTTAAACAATAGTATGAGTTTTTAAAGGCCTGGTCATTTTTTGAATTTTTATTTTTTTATGATACCATTGAAATTAAACTGAAATCATTTTCGCTATTTTTTTGATTTTTAAATTTTGATATTTTTAATAACTTTAAAATTTTTTTTAATAATTTTAGCAAAAAATTATTTGAAATAAAATTACACTATTTATTGAATTATTTTTTAATTACTATAATTAATTAAAAACTTCTCTTTTATTTACACCTTTTATCCCAATAATTTTTTCTATTTCTTTGTCGAATTTTCTATTCTGAAAATGAATCGTCCTACTAAAAAAAAAAATTTCCAAAATTTTTACAATCTGAGCAGCAAATCGGACTCAATCAAGAAGAAATGCAGCAAAAATGCTTATTGCAGTAGTAGTAATGTTCGGAATATTTTATTTGCCCTTACATATAATAAATACTCTACGATATACAATTGGCCTTCCTCAAAATGATATAACAACAGTAGCATCCTTGATTTCACATTGGCTTTGTTATGCTAATTCGGCTCTTAATCCAATTATCTATAACGTTATGAGCAGTAAGTATTTTCATTTAATCTTGACAATCAATAATTAATTGCAGTTAAAATTAAATAGTAAATAATGTAAATAATTAAGGCTTTGAAATCGAATTAGCGCTGAATGCGTGTTACTGATAATTTTAATGCTAGATAAATCACAGAATTAAATCAAGTTGATTAAATTAGCAATCGATTAAGTAAAGTAATCAGTCAGGTCCATCCGGATAAATTTTATTGGTTAGTTACAAAAATCTTCAACAACTTTTATTTATTTTATTTTATAATTATTATTGCGAAAATTCTCAAGACTCGAAAATTTAAAGTAAGTGTGTTTTATATATTCGATTTTAAGCAACGCTAAAAGTTTGAGAACTTATTGAAATTGAATTCTTTGAAAATTCTAATTGATCCTTTAAGATCTTTGTTATCCTTTTTTTTATTTGAATTTGTAACTATTTATTCTTGATTTGTAATGTATGTAGAAAAAAAGCAATCAAAATTAATTGTTTGAATCAAATCAATTCGAAGATTTTTTTTTTGATTTTATTTAAAAAATTGCAAGTTTTTTTTAAATATTTTTTTCTAGTTTTTTTTTTGTGATTACAAAAAGATTTTAAGGATGAAATATTAAATATATTTATAAAAATCCAATAAGTTTTACAAATAGTAGTTTCATTTGAATTGCATCACTTACGACCGTAGGAACAGAATTTTTTTTATAATTGTGTATTGATAGATCTTCAACCCATAAAATTAAATTTTTTGGCGTAACGTAACATAAAAAATTATTAATCATAATTATGAATTTTTTTTTCATATTATTTATATTATTTCTTATTCTTTTAACCAGGCAAATTTCGAAAAGAATTCAAAAATGCATTTACTTGTATGTGCTTTCGAAAAAAGCAAACATCATCGATTAATAGAAAAAGTCGAAATCAAACTGTTAAAATATTCAATCGACAATCGATAAGTAATCATATTCATGTGAATTCTCAGCTTATTAAACAAACTAGTCGGACATTTACAAATGTACCCAATGTTAATGGGACCTACACGAATATTCTTAACTCAACGAATAAAAAAAATATAAGCAAACAGTATTCAATGGTGAATATAAAAGATGTTCTAAAGAACCAAGTAGAAATGCCTACTTGAAAGAATAGTTTGATTTAATTGAATTTTGATTATAGATATTGTGATTCAATTATAGAGCTTCAGGTATCGAGTTTAGTTTTGGATAAAGAAAAAATTAAANNATCAGAAAAAAAAAAAAATTCAAAAAATGACCAGGCCTTTAAAAACTCATACTATTGTTTAAATTTTTCATTCAGTAGAGCACGTGAAAAAAATTACTTTCAACGATTAAGTTTTCAAATTTGCTATGCATTCGAATTTTAATTCAAAAAATTTGATAGCAAGAAGTAATTGCATATATATCAACAACTTTCAAATTTATCGATAATAAATCTATTGGTTCACTGTGGGTAATTATATGCCATTGAATCAATAAAATAAGAATTCGAAATGCTTTACACAGAAGTTCCTACGACAAAAAACAATTTTCAACAGTTACCTGTTAAAAAATCTCAACCAAAACTGTCAAAATTCATTATATGCATCACGCTTTCTGCCTACAAGGCTATCTTTTATTCAATTTATTTTAAAATATTAACTAAAATTTTAAATTTGCTCTTATTTAAGATCTTAAGAATTCAGAATTTACAATATAAATATTAAGTTTTAAAATTAATAATTTTGTGTATTGCAAATAATAAATAATGAATATTTCAGTTTTGGAATTGTAATTATCAAGCTTTATAATTTATTGAATCTATTCACTAATAATTTAAATCTTAAACTAAAATACAAAATCTTCATAAAATATACAATTGCCTTAAATTAGAAAAATTTTGATTTTCGAATGGATAAGTTTTAGATAAAATGGCTGAAAACTCACAAGTTATATTTTACCGAAAAAAC
Source organism: Acarapis woodi (assembly GCA_023170135.1). NCBI lineage: Eukaryota > Metazoa > Arthropoda > Arachnida > Trombidiformes > Tarsonemidae > Acarapis > Acarapis woodi. Next base: position 2,627 of record BLXL01010448.1, read on the forward strand.
ACAACTAATGTAGATCGAAAAAATTGTTTTTTCACAATCGAAGTATTTAGTAAGTCTAAAAAAAATTTTGAATTTATTTCAATTTTATAAATGTGAAAACTTCGGGAAAATCACCAAAGAATTATTTTTTGCTGATTAAAAAAATTTTACACTAGAATAAATGATAAAAAGATAAATCTTCACATTTTTTAAAAAAATTACCTTAATTTACTATTGAAAAGTTTTGAAAAATATTTTTCTTTCAAATATTAAATTAAAACAATTAAATATTCGAAAAAAAAGTGAATATCCCAAGGCTAAATTGTTAATGATTCTACTACTCACCAGATTCGAAAATTTTTATTTGTAAATATAATTGTGCTATGTAGCGTGCGAATCGAGGTATACGTATATTATTTAATATTTCATGAATTACCGATAAAAAAAATTAGCTAAGTTGAATTTACAGTGTTATTTCCTGTTTAAAATATTAAGATAAAGTGATAAAATGACTGATTTTTTTTGCTTTAATTTTTGTGAAAATAATTTTCAATTCTTTATTACATCGATAATGAGAATTGAGTTCGAAAAATTCGAAAAAAAATTTCAACGAAAATTTTAAGAATATTCACAAGAATTAATTTAAAATAAAAGAAAAGTATTATCAATTACAATTAAAAATAGCATTAAAACTATATTCTTGATAAGTAAGCTTAAAATTATTAAATGATTGAGTAACTAAATAGTAGACGATTTTTTTAGTAAACAAAATTCATTTTTCTGAAAGCCAGCTAAATTCAAATACTTCTTTAAAAACGAGCATCTGCTTTTTCTTTCAATTGCCTTTTAATTTTAAGTTGTAGATGGTTGAAACAAATTTTTTTTCAAAAATATTTCATGTTTTTTTATTGAGAGTTCGATCACGATCGATGCATAATGACATGTGGTCATGTCAAACCAAAACAAGATTTTTTTTTTCATTATCTAAAGTATCGATAAACTTAACTATTACACGAACACGATTTCATATATATTTTAACGTTTGCCGTCCTATTGCACACAAAAGAACAAGTAACAGCTCTTTTTGAAGCGATCGCTTATGACACTAATTACTTTCTGAGAAATTTTTCTCACGGCTTCACTTGTTTTAAGTAAAACTCATTTCCTTTTATTTTGTAATTAAAATGATTTTCAAGCATTCACCGAAAATTTCTACATACATTTCTCATCATCTATGATTATCTAACGTAGTTTCATTTAGGCGATTTCATTACAATGTTTTTAAATATTATTTTCGCACCTCTCTTCTAAATTTTAGACATATTTAAAATAGCTTATTTTTCTACACTTAATTTCGTTAATTGATGGTGGTTGTTTAAAATTTTTTTTGCTTTCGTTATCTCGAAACGATGAACATAATTTTTTTTGAACAAAAATTTGATTCGAATCAAAATTTTTTCTATGCCATAAAGTTTTAATATTATTTCCAATTGTTTTGAAGGTCGATTCTTAATCAACAAAATTATTAGTAAATTCTTATTGCTTTAATAATTATCTGAATATAAAAAACACACCTTTTAGTTGATATGTCATTGCCTATTTTTAATATTTTAGAACATGCTTTTTTTTTCTTCTAAGTTTTCTCTATATATTTTTTTTATATTCTGAGATGATTTTATTTATTCATAAATTAAAAACACTTATGTCAAAATTATTATCTTAATATTTTCTTTAAGAAAAATAAACAGATAAATAGATAGCAAACTTGTTCAATCATAAATAATTAACGAGGCCTATAACCAGACTTTCAAAACCATTAAAAAATCTTAGTTCTTACAATACATTAGCATTAAATACTCAAAAATCTTCATCAATTCATAACAATAAAGATAAAAATAGAATATCTCTCAAAAATTCAGAAATCTTGATCTGATTCATTTTTTATTTTAATATATATATTGTTACCAATTTTTCAATTTTCTCCTGTCTTTGTGTGCACTACCCTCGTTTGTTCTTGTATCTTAAAATTTTCAAAATTTTCGCTTATAACCTGCTTCAGATCTAATTTATTTATACTAAACTATTGACTTTTTATTTATAAACAAATGAATTTTAGTAATTATTTCACAACTCAATTTACCTTAACTCATAAATTTTCAGTTGATTCGAAAAATGTAGCACTTATTTTGTTTTTTTTTATTGATTGAACTTAGATGATCAACCGAATCCTGTTTTGATACAGTTTTTCAATAATTTATAATAATCTTGTGCTTCTTTGAATTTCAAGTTTTATATTGATATTTTTATATCAATAATTTCATAAAATCGTTTGCACTTCGTTTTTTGAAAACATCACCGAAGCATATTCTGCAAAATCATTAATAGCAATATATGCACTCACTAAAATGCATTAATTTTTAATTTTGTTTAACGCCTAAATTAAATTTCAAAGCACAATTTAGACTGTCTATATATTTTTTGGAACTTTTTCTTGTCTATTTCAAATGATTGTTTCACAAAAATCAAATAGATTTTATATACTTTATACATTTGCCCGAAAAATTTATACATATGAAAAACTATATTTTGAGTAAAATGGGAGTTTCAAAGATAAAAATATTACGAATTTAGAGACTTTTTTGACTTGGTAGTGCTATTGATAGTATCATAAATTAATGAATATTTTTATATCATATTTTGAGTTATTTTTCTTCAACTGAGTCCGTTTTAATGATTTGAATTTCTTGATCACTTCTCGCCTTACTAAATTTTAAATTTTGAATTAATTCAAATTAGTCAAATTTTTTTCTATCAAAATTATCAACATTAGATTTTTCAATATTTTATTCTTTGAAGTATAAAATTTTTTTATTCGATTTTCAAAATTCGATGACCGGAAATAGTATTTCGAAAATTCAATCAAGAATCAAATTTTTTTTTGTTGTTTCCAATATGCTGCTTTCAATTTTTTTTTGAATTGACATCCGGAATCGCAAAAACTCCTAATACTCATAATTTAATATAAATATCACTGTAGATTTTCCACCGAGACTAGTTATTCATATTGCAATTTATTATTTTTAGTTTGTTTATTTATCTATATCTGATTTTATGTATTGTCTTTGAATAGTTTATCAAAAAATGAAGGTGCTCCCAAACACGAATTTTTTTTATTTAAGTAAATGTCCTTTAATATTTTCTATAATTATAAATTTAAGCAACTTTAAACTACTAAGTTTTTCAAACAGCGCTATTATCTGCCCAACTCGAATTAAATCAAAAATGTACTTATAGTTTTCGTTTGCTTAATTATTCTTTAAAAGTTTTAAATTTTACACGAGTTCGATAATTGTCACAAACACAAGTCGATTATTTTTATCTTTTCAATACGCGAACGAAAATTTTTTTCCATAATTATTATATCATAATTGTGAATCATAATGAATAAACCACATTCTTTAAAATACTTAACTCTAAATTTTAATAAACATAATGAATACTGATAATTTATGATAAATCGATTCAAGTACTCACCTATTTTTAACTAAGTGATTTCGACAATTCAAATTTTAACATAATTATGCGAATATCGTTATCTTAAACACACACTGCGATCAATTTCTTATAAATCTATAATGAATTATGAACGATAACGATTCATGTCAATTCAAATATTATTTATATCTTCTCAACACTCATATTTATGTGTGGCATATGGTAAAAATTTTGGTCTTCTAATTTTATAGTCAATTTTTATAATATGAACAAAAATTAACTAATTAACTTTTATGAGAGTTCAAATCTATATCTTTGACCCTGAAATCAAAATTTTAAGCACAAAATGAAATGAAAAAAAAAATTATCATTGGAAACATCGCTCTAAAGTTAAGTTTTCTAACATCAAAAATATCAATCAACTTTATGATAAAATTCAGAAAAAGAGAAGAGAATTAAAATGGAAGAATCTTATCTATAAATACAAATCATTTTAATTAAAGTCAGGACTTGCAAAACATATTTATAAGAATTTAATAATTATAATTATTTAAATTATAAATTCATTTTGATAGAAAAAAATTTTAATAAAATATATACTACTTTTTCAGTATTCATAACAAACACAAAGCGTAATTTAACTTTTCAAAGATTCTTGATTGGAACAAAAAAGTAGTCATCTAATAGTTTTGAATTTAGATAACAAATCAAATTTTTTAAGTGAAAGTTTTTCTTTAATTTTCATATTAAAATTATCATAATCAAAATTTGAATTCATAAGTTAATGATTGTTAGCATTCAAAAAAATCCAACTTAATAAAACACTTTTTAATGACATTTGCGAAATACAGCAAATAATGTTAAAAACGTGATAATTTTTTCATAAAATTTAATCGAATTTGTTATAGCCAAAAACTTGTGTTAATATAAGTTGCAACAAAAAAACAAAAAAATAAAGTTATTTATTGATACTTTTTGAGTTGATACGCAATACAATTATTGGTCTTAAAAAAATTTTGCAGTTATTTTATAAATTAACTGTTGAAACTCTCGGGCTTAAAGAAATATGTATAAATTATGAATAACATATGAGCTAGAATTTATAAATAATAAAACATTTGAATAAACTTAAATTATGGTCTTCAAACCATGTAAGGAAAGAAGTAAAAGCGTCCTATTATGGATTGTTGTCTGTGATTAATAGCTTTTTTCTATTTACTCATGATGATGATTTTTACTGTTTCAATCAAATTGATCTTACATTTTATACTTGTGTTCAAAATCTTTTTTTATTGAAATTCACTACTTCTAACTCTTTCAAGATCATTAAAAAATTCACTGTCTTAAACTCAAGAATAAGACAAGCATCTTCGAAGAATGGTAGTTAAACGTCAGCTCCTGTAGAACATTAAGTTCAAAATAAATTATTTTCATAAAATTCATTTTTAGATCGGTGAACATTTAATATATTAATTGAATATCACTAATTAATAAAAGATCGTTTTTAATATAAATTTCATACTATCAAAAGATTGAAAAAAGCATTCGAGAATTCACCTGTCGATCGGCGAATAACACTTAATAATTTTAGATCTTTTGATTATGATTACTGTAAAAATAATTACTTTTGAAATTTAATCATAATCAAATTCGCAGCAAAAATATTCGGTTTATTCAATGCCGAATAATTAATCTTCAACGAAAAATTTTGTCCTACAATATTGGTTTAATCTCTCAGTTGAGTCAAAATCTTAAGCTTTTAAAATTTTCTGAAAATTACTTGGCAACAAGTACAAACATTCATAGAAAAATAAACTAAATACAATTTTAAAACTTAAAAAATTATAATTCGGTAGTAGTTATTTGATTTCATTTATACTTGAACCTATTTTCTGAAGTCAAGTTTTTTAAATTTAAATTCGAAATTCAAAAAAAAAGTAAAAAATTATTCCTAAGATGCATATCTTGAATTGAAGTGCATTGAATTTTTTAAATTATCTTCGCCTAAACATATATCAGCTATTGAAAATTAATAAGCCAATATCGAATTTTAAGGGTTCGGAAAAAGAATTTTGATGCATCCTCATCAAAATAGTACGAATTAACCACATTTTTTGAACTTTAAAACAAAAAACAGATTTTCATTCGAGTTAATGAAAAAATTTATTTAGCAAATATTCTATTTATCAGTTCATGAAAATTATGTCTGAAATAGAATTTAAAATCAAAAATAATAATAATATTTTATTTTAAAAATTAATAATATTAAAAAATAGCTGATTAAAGAAAAAGTAGTGATTAGTTGAATTGAAAACAAGAATATAAAAAAAAAAAGAGTTTGAAATTTCTAGATAAAGAAAATTTGGACTTAAAAAAATATTAGATGTTCAATTTTTTAAAAACTTAATAAATTTAATCTGGACATTGGTAACTACAATTAAAAATCAGTAGATATTTGGTTATTATCAAAAGATTTTCAAAATTTTTCGGATTTGAAAAGGTATATTTTAATAAGTTCATGGTCGAATTGGGATCCAAAAGAACATTGTCAGTGCCGCACGCTCTTGTAATTACTGATCACACGAAATATCAAACTAACAAATGTATAAAAAAATAAATGTGTTTTTAGTCAAGCAAGAAATTATAAATACTACAAAATTTGCACAAATAAATTTTAATTGAAACACAAGGGTTTTTCATTTTCTCACAAAATTTTTTTTAAAAAACAATGTCATCATTATTCTTTAATTGTAACTAAAGTTTCAGATTGTTGTCAAAAGATAGCAGTTGTTGTATTAAAAAAATTATAATTCTACGAACAGAATTTTCACACAACTATTTAAAATTAATAATAGAATTTTATAATCTGTATTAATTTAAGCAATTCACGAGAAGAAAAAATTTGGTTAAAATTTTTGTTTGACTATTAAATATTGTTAAACTATCAAAAAAAAGTGATTTTTAGAAAACGGCTTCATTGATTTTCTATGATTTTAAAACAAGTAAATCTTGAATTGAAAAAGTTTTTATTTTATTTTCAATAATTGAAAACAATAAATTAAATATTGTTTGAGTTTCGAGTTTCAAATATATTAATTATGTGTATAAAAAAATTGATTAACCATATAATTTGATTTGAATTAAATTAATAATTCAAGATATAAAATAAAAATAGAATTTTTTTAAGATATTATTTTTAAAAATTAGATCATTTCGAAAGCAAAATAAATATATACTTCAGACTGTCGAAAATTTGAAATGAAAAAATAAAATTCTACGAACTTATCATATTTAAATTTCTATTTTAAAATAATAATTCAATTAATATTATAATAGAATTAAAAATGTAGTAAAAATATTAAATTCTATCAAGAATTGTTGGTTCAAAATATCTATTATCCTGAAAAAATCTCAAAATATCTGATTAAATATAGGACCTTTATGAAAAATAAATGGCTTCTATTAAACATATAAAATTTCTGTAGTAAAATTTTTTTATTTTAGAATATTTTTACGAAATTCACGGAAATATGCCTACATTATGAATATTTAATGAAATTTTCAAATATAACCAAAATTATCTCTATCGAATAAAATTTTCTTTTAGTTAAAACGCTCTAGTAAAATTAAAACTGCTGAAAATAATTTTTGAATAATCGTACTTAAATGCAAAATATTTAAAAAAAAAATCAAATATATACAGTCAATAAATTAATCACAATATTACCTATGATATTTATACAAATAAAAAATATTAATTAAATTATAAATTAAAACAATGAATCAAGAGATTATATAATTTTTTTTTTTTGAATACTAATTACCATTATTCTACAAAATTGTCAAAAACCATTAAAGCTATTTTCTCAAAAAGCCTAAACTATATATATTAATTTATGAAGTTTAAAATTATACGATTGTTTGCTAACATGTTGAATCGAGATTTGAATCAAATTAAGAATTCAAATGGTTTATTATAATTTTATATTTTTTTGTCTTCACTTTTAAAAAAATAATATACTTTCACATATGATTGTTATAAATAATAAGAAAAGTTTTTGATTATTTAAATCAAGAATGATTATTGTGATTCATAATTAATGAAATGATTTCACAAATGTATGCTTCAAATTTTTTTTAGATCAAACGTAAAAAATTCAAATCCATAAGGAAATTGAGACATGAAAACATTGAAAAAGATTCTGAATAAAGTTAAATTAATAATTCGTAAAATTATTAACTTTTTTTTTTTTGCAATCGAATTAAAATATTGCGTTCAATAATGAGTTAAAATCCTAGGTAGAAAATGTATTAAAATTACTGATATTTCAATAAAAAAAATTCAATTTAAAAAATAATAAAATTTAAAAATTAAAAATTTCATTCAAATTTTTGACGTGTTTTTTTCATACATAAATTATCACAAAGAACAAGATAATAAAAAATTAAATAAAATACTAACCTGAAATGTACTTCGAAAGACGATTGTCAGATAATGACAGATAATGCGTACGTCTGAAACTATCTTGATTTAAGTTCGATTTTCGAATCTGTGTTAGAGAAACATTTTTAAGTTCAGTTGTTTGTTTTTTTGTATTTTTTGACTCTATAAAGCTTGTTGTTTTGAATGGATTTTCAAGTTCGATTTCATCATTAGTAAGATTAATTAATTCAGTTTTGATAGTATCTCGCCTTTCATTATTCACATTATCTGTCAACAACGTTTCGTCTGCTTTTATTTTATTCTTTTGGGTTGAATTTGACCTTGACACACGTAAAAATAAAAAGTTAAATCCGCTTATTTTGGAAAGAGCTTTTCGTAGTAAGCAAGGTTTATCTTCTGTAAAATTTTGTATTCTAAATATTTTATGAACATTAGTTAAATTATCAGATGGTAAATTTGTTTCCATATTTTCAGGTAAATTTTTGAGATTAATTTTATTAATGTTTTTACAAAAATCGGACTGCTTATTTATATTCAAAGGTTGATTTTCATATTTTGTTGTCGGAACGGAACATGAATATTTATTCATATCATTAGATTGATTTATTTCTGCAGCATCATCAATTTCATCATTAATTTTTATTGAATATTGGACCAAATTGAATTTCTTGCATGCAGGTGAACGACTACCACATGGTATGCATTGTAGAGAATCATCAATCGAAATACCGACATTATTATTAGCCTTCAAAATTTCCTCCAACTCAACTGACATTTTTTTGATTTGATCTTCTTTGGTCATATTAATTCGTTTCTTAAAAGTATTTTTAATATTAGTTTTTCGATCCATTTTATTTCTATCTTTAAGACAACAACATTTAAAGAAACATTTAAAGCAGTGAAAATAACATGCATTGAAAACATTTTTTTTCAAACTTGAACTCATAAATGATCGATCGATTTGTAAATTACTTTCTACGCTGCTACTATTGTTGATTGTAGGACTTGATCTTTCGGCGCTGCAAGGTATATGTCTAATCCACAAAACTTTAGTAATTTGATAATAGGCAAAACTCATTAAAATAAAAGGAATTACATAAAGAAAGGAAACAATCATTATTTGATAAATTTGCATGGTTCTAGCATTCCAAGAAGATCTGCAATCAGCAAAATAAGGTAGATCCAACTTTTCACTGAAATTCGGTGGTTCAACATGTAGATCCATTGCTTCGGGTAACATTGTAATTAATGATGTGAGCCAAATCAAAATAATTACTATTCTAGCCTTAGCTATGGTACATTTAAAACGTAAAGGATGGCAAATAGCATACCATCGATCAATCGATATAAAAGTAAGGGTGAGAATTGAAACAAAAACAGAGACACTCTGCAATAAATTTAAATAAAAAAAATCAGTTTGAATATTAAAATAGTATTAAAGCATAAAATTAAGACTTTAAAAGAGAATTATTTCAATTTTTTCAATTGAATATTAATGTAAAAGAAAAAAAAAAAAAAAAGAAAAAGAATTTTCATTCAAAAATTTGAAATACCTGAAAATAATAAACCGTTTTACACATTGTATCACCAAGCCACCATGTTTCAGTTACATCCCATAAAACAGTAGGCGGAAGGCAAATTAAAATGACAAGAAAATCGGCAACTACAAAATAAAGTTATCAAAATCTCGGTTTTTTCAGCAAAGATATCATAATGAAAAATATATTTTTTAAATGCTAAATGATTAAATAAAATATCGAATTTGAGGAAAATTTCTATAAAAGTAGATTAAAATGAACTCAACCTGCTAAATTAACGATGAAATAGTTAACGACGTTACGCATACTGTGATTACGATAGACCGATATGCAAACTAATGCGTTACCAATTAATCCTACAATGAATACTATCGTATGAAGCGCTATTAAAACAAATTCATAATTTGCCGGATAGATGTAGTCTTCAATTATTTTTTGAAATTCTTCCTTATCATAGCATTCAGACGCTAAATTAAAAGAAAAATTAATATTTTTTTAATCATCTATTTCTAAGAATAATAAAGGAAAATTTTTGAGTACAAATAATCAGATAGAAAAAAAAAGTTAATTATGATTTTTGATCAAAATATTAATGATTTTCAAATAAAAAAAAAATGATTCGATATGCAAATCAAACATTATAGGATTAAGAATTTAAGATAATTTAACATTTGAATTTTTTTCCGATGCATCAAACAAAAATTTAGAGATTTCATAAAATTAGACCAGCAAATCGATAAATCACTGTTTTATATCATTTAAAAAAATAAACGGACAAAAAAAATAAGTAAATGAGACAAAAATTTTACACACAATTAATTAGTTATTCAAACAGGTTTACTTTTTCCAAGACATACTCAAAAAAAATTATATACATATACACTTAGCATATATTTACACTTAAAGATAAGATTACGCGCAAAAAAAAAAGACTACAAAAGGAGTAGATTGATGGTTGATTTTTTAATCATTAAAAGATTAAAGGTAATTGACATATTTACTTGAATTTTATGACGTAAGATAATATTATCTATGTCAACAAATTAAATTTAAAGCTATCATGTTCTCTTAATTTATCTAAGCAGAATGTATCATGGTGGTATCTAAAGCCTCACATATTGTGAAAATTCAAACAAAACTGTAATTTATTTTATTCAAAAGCTGAGTGATGCATTAGAAGCTATAAACGACTTTAAATGAGCTGAATTAATAAATAAAGTAACTAATTAATAAATACAATCATTTTTAATGTGTCCAAATTATATTTTCTGATAAAAACAACGCAATTTTGCTTATCGATATAATCCTCGCTAAATGCTTTTCATATTTCTAAACTTTTAGCAGGTGTTTTTCAAACTTAAAAATATTCTACATATTTTATTTAGCTCATTAGAAATTCAAAACTTTTTATGTGCTTTAATTACAATTGGATTCAATTTAATCTTCATAACTATAAAAAAAAATTAATTACTCTTTTCACAAATTTTTCGATTAAGTTAAAATTGTTCATGACAAAAAATTATACAACCCAAATGACATTTGCGATTCGTGCATAAGATAATTTTTTGATTTAATTCAATTTCTATATTCAGATGAGAAATTTATCATCAAACTGTTTTTGTTTTTTACTTATTCTTAGTTTTAAATAACTAAATAATTCCAAAATCGATAATAATTATAGTAAATTTTTACTCGAAAAAATTTGGATAAAAATTTTTAGGTTCAAAAAAATTAATTTCATTATATCAAAATTTTTTTTTACTGTTTTTGAGGTCAAAGCTTAAAAAATAAAAGCTATACTAATCGCATCACGAAATAGATATTTGTTAGTTTTTCTTTATTAAAAAAATAAATATGTAAATACTCGAAGACCTTTTATTTCGAATGAATATTGATCAAATGTTGATTAAAAAGCAATTGATTTTTATGATGAAATATTTATAGCATTAATTACTATACTTTTGAGCGATTTACTAGGATATTTTTGAAATTCAAAGTATAAAAATTGTAAATGATTATATTTTTAAGCAAAATTGAATAAAGGTTTAATGACACAAAAAAAAATTTTGACATCAAAAAAATTTGAAAAAGAGAACGACCAAATTTTCAGCTCCATGCATCGATTGATCGTTCAAGAATCTTTCAACAAATTAAACGATTGAATAAATAGACTTTGTTATCAAAAGATTTGTTTTAGAATATTACTAAGACCTACCAATGGTATGCTTTATTGTACATACCCACATGTTATTGAAATTTCAATGCACAAATTGTTAATTTTTTAAAATTTAAGTTTGAAGTTACTCAACTAAATTTTGAAACTACATTAATATGATAAATAATATTTCGAATTCAAATTTTTCAATGATATTTAAATAATAAAAAACTAAGAAACTATTAAAAAAAAAAATTTTGTTCCGAAAACTCGATAAAAAAAAAATAAATTTTCACCCTCATCTTTAGAATTTTTCAATTACATTATTATTCAAATAAATGGAAGTTCAAAAATGTATTTAATATTTAGTGAATGCAAGTTATTTTCCGCAAAATACGTGCGCATTATTTTTAAAAAAAATTGAAATTTTTTTTCGAATTAGGATTACACATTTATGAAAAACAATAGTTTTTAAATTTAAACCTCTTAATAGATTGTCAAATATTTAAATAAATGTCATAAAAATAATCACATTCGAAAATTCATGAATTTATTGAAATTTATGATCAAAATTACTTGACTCCATTCAAAGAATTGAAGTTAACTCTTAAATCGAATATCTTCTTCATTTTTCGAAAAGTTTGCGGAAAAAAAATTTTATTCAATATAAATAGTTCAAAAACTAATAAGTATTCTTTTTCAATCAAACAAAAAGAGATTAAATTATTTTCATCAATTATTTTTTTTATCATTCGATGGGGATCGTCTCAAGAAACCATAAAAGACTAAGATGATTTCGATCAACAACTATATTTTTAAAATGCAAACAAAAAATTTTTTTTTTTGCTTCATTAGTTCCATATCATTTGGATTAGGACTAAAATTTTTAAAGTCACCATGAATGTCATAAATTATATTATTTGCTTTCAACTATAATTAGAATTAAGTTGGATTAAACTTTCCATTATTTTTAATTTGAAATCTATGACAATTAAAAAAACTTATCGAAGAACCTCCACAAGATTTGTCTTTCTAGATTTTTGTTGTTTAAAAGATTATATGCTAAAAGTTAAAGACAAAAATATGAAAATCACATCATTTGCTTTTCGATATAAGATGCTTAAAATTACACAAAGATGGTGTTACAAAATTATTTAACTATATATATATAGTCAAAATTATAATTTTATAATTTCAAGTCACAAAAAAATTTCATCATTCCTTATTACAAATTTTAAGAATTTAAATATGATAATAAAAAGAAATTTTTTTGAAAAAAAATTTGAAAAAAATCCAAGAATTCATGCCTGCTCAATAAACTGAACTTCATATTTTTAATACGATTCGATTTTATCAGTTTATAAATCTAAGTATATTTTAAGTGTAAATTCGCTTTCATTTTTATTATAATGATATACAGTAAATAATGTGAAAAAAATATTTCACAAAATCAAGTAAAAAAAATTGCTTGTTTTTGAAAAATAAATCAAATACACTTGATGGGGGTGAGAAAAAATTTATTTATTGAATTTATTTTAATTGAAATTAAAAATTTGTCACTTGAATTTTTATTTCGAATATAACATAATTTTATCGGGCAGACCAATCATGACAGTATTTTTATTTACTATAAAATATTACCAATTACTTTTTTTTACAAAAATTTAAGTGAAGTTTTTGCACGAAATATTTTATTTATCAAAGTTTCGAGTAATAAATTTGATTTCAAGAAAATATTATTTTTAAGCTATTCAAAATTTTAAATTATGTGATTAAGTAAATAAATTTTAATGAAATTGAAATTATTATACATTATAGATAAATCAGAAATCGAAATTATAATGTATGAATAAAAAGGAAATTGAATTTACAGATAGAGGAGCCCTCTAATAAAAATTATTACTTACGAGTATCATTGTTAATACATATTTTTGTCAAAGATGAAGTATCATTTAAATTATTTGAATAATTCATCAGTAAACCAGTTGTTGAATTTTTCAGAAATGTATCAATAACAAGATCATCAATATTTGTAGTTAATTGATGAATTATAGTCTGAGTTGATATCATGTTCGATGAAAATACACTTGGATTAAAATGTGGGCTATGATAATGCTTTTTTGTTAGCTCTATTGAGTCATTAATGTTATTGCTAATGTTATACAATTCATTTGTCAAAATAGCTTCAAATTTTTTCGAGTTTGGTATTGATATATCCACAGACCTTGTTGATCTATTCGAATTTGATTCAAACATCATTGATCTGTTGAATAGTTCAATAAATATTATTAAGCTTCAAGTTCAATTTATTCTTTAAATTTCATACACTCACATTTGTTAAGATAAAAAAATTTTCGGTTTCGTTTTCAAAAAAACAAAAAAATAAAATTTAGTTCACTTAGTAAGTACTAAAAGGCAAATTAATTGATTTTACAACGACGATTTTCCATGATCTAGCATCTAAAAAATTTAAAAGAAAATTTAGAAAATCTAGAAAATTTCGGGCCTTTCGTTTGTTCTGGTTTTTAAAGTTATATGTCCGATTTATAATAAAAATTAATTAGTTTAAAAAATAA
>BLXL01010449.1:0-16175 GCA_023170135.1 Acarapis woodi
CCAACTAAGAAAGAAAATTAGAAAATTTCAACAAATACTATATATGAATGAAATTTAATCTAATAATTATTTTTTATTAGATAAATAGATATAATAAAAATTAAACTTTTATTCCGATTTCAATTTCAAACTTGAGATTTAACAAGAATTCATTGCATACAATGTTGATTCAGAATCCATTAAAAATGTAAAATAATTTACAATCGAAAGAAATTATCAAATAAAATGAAGATTTTCACCAAGAATAATCAACTGTAAAATGAAGATATTTTGGTTAAAAAGTAATAAAAATATTGAATAATTAAATTTTTTTAAAATTAATTTTTGTTTCAAGTAATTCAACAAGTCAAAATTGATAATGGCAAATGTATATAAAGTTTATTTTCCTTATGTTTATCAGATTACAGACTAAATGTACAAAAGACTTATCATTAATAAATACAATATAATTTAAATATTGAAATTATTCAAAATGAATGAATCGATATCAAATGATATAAGTTTTACGGATATTGAAAAATGTAAATTTAATCTTTTCAAAAAACTGCTTCGATTTTCAGAAATTCAAATTTTTTTTTATTTTTAAAATCAAAGTAATCTGATGAAATATTTTTTCATGATATAAAGATCAGTCTAGTATTATAAATTAGTCAAAATTTAAAAACACAATGCACTAATTTTTTATAAAAATTATTAATTATATTTCTTTTACATTTTTATGGAAAATTAGCCTATATCAGTTATTTTGATAAACAAAAATATTTATAATATAGCTAATGCTAAATAATTTGTGGCTGATCAGATAAGTAGTTAGAAAGAGAAGTAAAATTTTAGTCATTTAATTCCGATTGATAATAAGATTGATTTTTTTGATTTAATAGATAAATTTGATTAAAATGTAGAAAAATAAAAAATAGTGAAAAAAATTTGTTTATAATTTTAAACTAATTAATTTGTTAATTTATTAATTTAAAAATTGAAGAAGCGTAATATTTCATTTTCGAAAACAGAATATATATCTGAAATCATTATTATTCGAATAATCAAATAAAAATGATAATAGACCAATTGAAATATATATCATCATAAGATATTTATTCAAATATTATTAAAAATTAGTTTTTTAATTAAGTAATAAATCTGAATAAACACTGCTAAAGTTAAAAAGTAAAGTTTTCTAATTGTTAGTTGATTTACATGATTATGACGGCTAAGGTGCTTAGTATATCAATTATAAATGTTCGAGTTGAAATTCATTAAGAGGTGTTTTTGTTTTCTAATTAGAGTGATAAATAAAATAACATTCTTTAGCTTGAGCNNGCCGAGAAAAACTAAACGTATTCATTTTGAATCAAAATTTTTCATTCTTCTTTACAAATCTTGCTCCGATTTAAAATCTAAAATTTTTCGCTTTGTCGCAAAGTGTGAAATTATTCCCTTTTTTTCGTTTGTTGAAATTCATTAAGAGGTGTTTTTGTTTTCTAATTAGAGTGATAAATAAAATAACATTCTTTAGCTTGAGCTTTTAAAATATTATTTCAAAGCTTCAAACATCAATCATCATTATTAAAATCATTTATAAGCTGGGCAGCATATAAATTTGTCCTTTTTTTTTGTTTTCTTTCTGAATTGACCTATTTGAAATTAAAATGACTTACTCTTCGGAAACAAGGTAAAAAAAAAATATTTTTTTTATGTTTGAATATCATTTATTTTATTTTTATTTAATTAGCTGCACTTACAAACCTGTTGCCCAATGGATAAACGCCAGTAGTGGATGGGTACCTCAACAACAAGGTGTAAATCAACCAGTTATTGGTGGGGTCGATATTTCGGGAGAAAATTTGTTCATCGGAAGATCAGATCACAATGGAGATATAATACCTGGAAAAGTAGTGCAATCTCATGGGGTATGTTATGTGCCTTACGGAGGAATAGAACACGGTAAAACAAATTATCAAGTATTAGTGCACTTTCTAAATTCTGATACTGATTTCGTATGGTCTGAATCTGCAAATGGAGAAGTTCCAACCGGTGCCATACAAGGTAAGAATTTTTTATTATATAATTAGATTATTAATTTCTTTCAGATAAATGATCAATAAAGTATTGTGTGACATACATTACAATCTATATACATTTTAATACAAATGTATATAGATTGTAAAATTTTATGTAATAATCAGTCAATTATAAATAATAAAAATCTGTTCGATTTCTTATTTTCGATTTTTCAATCCAATTAGGAGGTGTCAGTGCTAGTGGCGAGCGTTTTTTTATTGGCAGAGTCAATCATGAGGGTTCTTTTTGTATCGGTAAGCCAATTTTTTTTTTTTCAAATTTTCGTGTCATTTTAGGATTTCTTTTTCTTAAATGAATCAAAAAAATAAAGGCAAAATCCACCCAAGTCATGGTACTTGCTATATTGCTTTTGGAGGTCAAGAACACAATTATCCAAGGTAAGTTTAAATTTACAATGATGCCTTTAATTGATACAAAATTAAAAACAAAAAATAATGATGTAATTCAAATTTACACTTATCAATTTTCTTAATTCAAACAGGTATGAAGTACTCTGTGTAAAACACATTTCTTTAGAACACTGAATAATCAATACTATCTATTGTAAACAATTGATTTAGCCGAAGCATATTTCATATTTTTTAAAAATAGGCAAATATTTATTCATAATAATGAATAAAACGCAAATGAAGAAGTTTAGATATTTTTTTGGTTGAGATTTCTCGGAAAAAAAATAAAATTTGTATTAATATATTCAGTATAAAAATTTTAAATGAAAATCCATCCCATTAGCAATCGAGGGCCATAAAGATTATGTTTTAAAATTTATAATTCAATATATATATTCAATAAATAGTGTATGAATAAATAGATAATTAAATAATTTCAACTCTTAAAATGTTTACGAAAGAAAATTTTGATAGATGATCGCAAAGAAAAAAAAAAATACGAAAATTAATTGAAACCATTAAATTTAAGTATTTAAAATTAAAATAATAAATTAAAATAGTGCGCAGAAAACAAAAAAGATTATCTTTTTAAATGTAAAGTTAACATATCGTAACAATTTGTCGAAGTGATTGCAATTAGTTTATTTTTAACAGTTCACTGATTATGCATATATGATTCATATCGATTTAAATGACGAACAATTAAGTTGAATCCTGAAGAAAAGGAATCGCTTAGGTAAAGAAAAGGTTGATTGAGTATAAATATTATAAATTGAAACTAATAATGTAAATTTCAACAAACGAAAAAAAGGGAATAATTTCACACTTTGCGACAAAGCGAAAAATTTTAGATTTTAAATCGGAGCAAGATTTGTAAAGAAGAATGAAAAATTTTGATTCAAAATGAATACGTTTAGTTTTTCTCGGCCAAGTTCGAATGACACTTGTTTGACAAAATTTTTTTTTGTTCAAGTAAATTAATTTGAAAAATATAAAATATGATCAATTTATGAAAATAAGTTTGATACAAGGTCAAGAAAAGAAAAATGAATTTGACCACTTGTATAATAATTGTTTGTATAGTGTTGGAATTTGAAATAGATTTGATAAACTGTGCTTATAAGAAAAAGAAAAATGAACATTGCAGTCTTCAGGTAAATTCACTATGTTATGATGATGAATTAGATGATAAGCCATTAAAAATAGTACATGATGATAATAATATAAAAAGTATCAAAGGTGATGAACAATCAACGGGCCAAAAAAAAAATCAAAAAAAATCCAACGATTTTCGTTCAAAAATGACTCGTCAAATAAATTTGGATTTACCAAAGTTGTTAACAAAATTGAATAATGTTTATAAAAAAAATCAAGAAAGCAAATCTAATGATTTTAATAGATCACAATCTCTATTAAAATCTAATAAGCTTGACAATATGACTACACAATCAGCTAATTCACCGAAATTCATTCAAACTGACCCTCCGTCAACCACTAAAATATTCCATCCATATAATAATCAATTTTCCACAATAAGTTCAGAATACCAAAAACCTTTATTTCCAAATAATTATCTAAACCGATTTAATCAATTTAAAACTTATAATAAACCAATGATAATGTCAAGTTCACTTCATAATAGTGCATTTCTTACAAACACTTTGAAGCCTAGCTTGCTATCAAACAATTTTAATAATCCGTTTGTCAATACATTTGCAAACGATTTATTACTCTTTAGATTACTAAATTATAATAGAAAAAGCATTCTCCCTCTTACTAAATCATTTAATTATCCAATTCACACCAATTATAATCAAAAAACAACAAAAATAGCGTCTAATTATTTGCCTGAAAATGTGATTAGCGAAGGTATGTTTGAAAATCATTTATATAAAATTACTACAACTTCTTCGCCAGACACCATTAACAAATGGCCACAAAATTATTTGACTACGGAAACAAATGATTTGAACGTTGGGCTAATTTCAACAGAATCTCTGATCAATAAACAAAATAACAGTCATTTTTTCAACACAAGTCGAGACGAAAAATGGTCTGAAGATGAGCAGATCAATAGCGTATTTCCAATAGATTCTAAATCTCCATTTAATTTTGTTTTCCATTCCCGTAAAAATAATAGTCAAAAAAGTCTATTTGATGATGAATTTCAATTCCAAAGTGGGATCGAAAATAAAAATAAGTTGCCAGCTTACTTCAGCAAACCAGATTCTAAAATTTTTTTTAGCGATTCAGAAGGAAGCAAAGAGAAGTTTGATTGGATAAAATCAGCCAATAGATCGGATAATTTTTTGAATAATACTGAAGTGGCTAAAGATAATCAAGACAATTATTTCAAATTTGAAGGAAAAGAGTTAAATAAACATGATAATGATTTGAATAGGAATGATGAATTAGGAGAAGTAGTTTCAAACGAAAAACTTGAAACTACTCAACCATTAAATCAGCACGAATCGCCTACTCCAATAATTCATCAAATTGATAATTTGTTAACTAATAATGAACAGAAAACACCTCTTGAGGTTGATAAATCAATTATAAACTATTTGATAGATGATGAACTTAAGCATGATTTTTTATCAGATCAAAATTTTCCAATATTTTATCCCTCAAAAATAAAAACTAAAACTAAAAAGCCAACATATACAATCATTCAATTGAAAGATAAGAAAAATGATAAATCTAAATCTAAAATATGGAAGCAATACCTCAAACTTTTGACTAGAATCGTTGTTGAAGAAGCCAAAAGATTCAAACGAAACGAACTTGATACTTTTTTTAAACGTAAAAAACTAATTATTGATAGATACCGTCCAAATGACATGTATCAAAAAGCAATTGGTAAATCGCTAATATTTTTCTGAAACAAAATAATTGATTTTATAATTTTTTTATTGGAAATCTAGCCGCTCAATATGTTTGGAAGAAAGTTTCACTTGATTTTTTGACTTTACTTGGTTATCATATTGCTAATTACTTGGGACCGTTGAATTTGAAACATCGAGCAAAATATTTGAATCTTCTTCATGAAAAACCTGGCGAAGATGAATTAGTCCCACTCAATTATATATTAAAGAATCAGGACTCCTATTATCAGAATGGTACAAACTCATATCTAGATAAATATTTGACTGATACAAATTACATCAAAAACGATTTAGCAGATTATACATCATTTGATTCACATTTAACAGAAGATAAATTTTTGAATGATGACTTTTCTTTTGGTAAAAATTATTTTCAAATTGATGAAAACGATGATTCTCTTCTTAATCAAACATCTGGAAAATACGAAGAGCCATTAATTGAAAATTCATTGGCTGATGAACCAAAATTAGATAACGATGCATTTCAATCAGCTTATATAAAAAAGGATAAAAATTTAGATAAAGAATTTTTCCAAAATCAAATTTTAAACACTAAATTATTGACCAGTCAATTTTTGAATAACAAACTCACAGATTTAGAAACCAAAAAATAATATCGAAAATTTATTAATTAAACGTGATTGTAAATAAATAAATTCATTTTTAATTCCTATATTCTGAATATAGAATTTCACCTTCAACTAACATCATCAAATCAATTTGTATTCCGGTTAAATATTTTCTTAATTTGGAGCAAAGTTCTAAATAGGTAGTTCTTTCCGCATTTTCATCTAGCAATAATAGAACAAATGATTCAAGTAATATATTTAGTTCTAATATTCGATCGTTCGAATTATTTGGTACAACAGGTAAATTTATGTTTTTTTCTTTTACGGGCAATATAATTAATTTGAGAAAAAACAAATTTATATAATCTTCAGGCTCGTATTGATCGATCTCTATATCGAGATAACATTTATATGCTTGATCGAACATTTTAGTTTCTAATCAAATAAAAAAATGAGAATTTTTAATCATAATAATTCTTGTTCCAAAACATCAACTTACTCAAGTAAGCATTTGCTGCTCTTTTTAGATAACCACTTTCCTTATAAATGTCAGCTGCTTCAATGTATCTGTTATGAGATTCATAAAATCGGCCAAACTCCAAATAATATGCATTTTTTTTCCCGGTCGGACAAGCTTCCAATGCTTTTCTGTAACTAAAAATGGCTGCATTCACGTTACCTGCTTCCTTTGATAAAAAATTTTAGACCAGATGAAATTCAAGCTAAAACGAAAAGCTAACCTTGAATAACCTGGCTGAATTAATATATGCTTCGAATTCGTTGTATTTATTCTTTAGATCATGTTCACAATTCGCTAAAATTCAATGTAAAATTAAAGTTTAGTCATCAATCAATCTTAATACCAAATAACTGAATTCACCTGCAGCTAATAAACAAAGTCCAGAATATGATTTAAATGACTTTAATTCGTTAGATAATTTGTTGAATTGTTCTTTAGTCTCATTCAGATCAGGTTTCTTCAATGCAAATTTCTTTTTCAATTGTGAATTAATTGCTTTGAAATTTTGGAATTCTTCCATTTTTAATTAGAGTAAAATAATTTGAGAGAAAATGTATTCACATTGTCACTTAATTTATAAAATATTTTTGAAAAAATTTAACTCGTAGACGATCAAAAATTATCACTCTAACTCGATTTTTTATTGTTAAACCTTTATAAGAATACTACATATTTGTTTGGGTGATAAATTTATTATTCTCACAAAATGTCGTGTAAATAGAAAATAAATTGTTTACATTAGTATGCACGTGTTTCATTTATTTTATTAGATTTATTAAATTGATAAAATTAATCAATGAGAAAAGAATAAAAATGTCATCAAAACGTAAAGAAATTAATTTTCCAAGAGGTAAAGTGATTAAATTAAAAAAAGTCAAAAAAGACAGATTTACAGATAAAGAACAAATTATAAATGGGCATAAAAGAATTTATATTGAGCAAATAAGAGTCAAAAACATATCTATCGGTTCAACTTTAGTGGGAATCATTCAAGATATTCAAGATTTTGAAATTAAGGTTGTCTTGCCAGGTTGTGTGTATTGCCTTATTCCTATTGTCAATATTTCGAAAGAATACACAGATTTACTGCGTCAATTTTCTAAAAATCCGCTTCATTCAAAAAAACCATTGAAACCACAGTCTATGTTCAAGATTGGCCAGCAAGTTATCGTCAAAATTTTAGATAAGAAAAACGAAAAGATTTTAATAGATGAGACATTTATTCCATATGTTCAGATTGTAGGAACACTCGATCCTGATCATATTTATGAAGAAATAAACACTAAAATTTTTCTGAATTCCTGTGATCATTTTATCATCCAAGCATCAGTGAAAAGCAAGGAAGATCACGGCTATGTGATGAATTGTGGTGTGAACAAAGTGATCGGATTTTTAAAGAATGAAAAAGCAAAGACCTATTTGGATAATCTTAAAGTTAGTTCTTTAGATATCGGTCAAGTTGTCACTTGTGTAATACTCAACAAAAATGAAAGTAACATACTTCAACTTTCTGCTGAACCAAAAGACTTAATAGATTTACGAATTGAGGACAGTATTCGCGGTAATTTTCCATCAAATTGTCTTTTACCTGGTTTGAATGTAAAAGTTAAAATTGTTGACATTCAAGATGCAGGTCTCGAAATATTGTTGTACGACGAATTTCCCGGTTATATATTGAAAAATCATCTATCCAGTGTCTGGGATTCACCTGAAAATTATAAGATTGATAGTGATTTGAATGCTACAATATTATATCAAAATATGATTACTAAACATGTTATGTGCACCTTAAGAAATAATTTTGAAAACAAAGCAATTTCAAAAAAATGGAAAATTCATATTGGTCAAGTGTTTGAAAAGGCAACTGTAGTATCGATTGATAAGAAAGGAAATGTAACATTCAAATTAGCTGATAACATAAAAGCATTAGCACCGATTAACGAATTAAGCGATGACTATTTAATGGTGGATGATATGAATACAATTATAAACATGTTTCCAATTAATTCTAAACATTCGGTTCGTGTCAAATCATATTCATTTATAGATGGTTACATAAAAGTAACCGCAAAGCATTCTTTGATTTATATTGATGAAGTTGCTCTTGATGATTTACGTATAGGTTCGATTGTTAAAGGTAAAGTTAAACAACTTATCAAAGAAGGTTTAGTAATAAAAATAGGTTTCGCAATACAAGCATTTGTACCTAAATTACATTTGATTGAAAATCCAATCGGTATCAAAAATTTAGATAGCAAACTATTTCCTCTTGGTAAAGAAGTTAAAGGACGTGTGTTCCGATTAGATAAAACTGTAAATCCACCTAAAGTTTGTTTAACACTAAAAAAATCGCTACTTTCTCCATCACTTTTCATACTGGATGATTATGACAAAGCAAAACCAGGTGTTCAGACCGATGCAATGATTTGTTTGATTAAAGACGATGGCTTGTTGTTAGAATTTTTCAATCGGTTGCGAGCTTGGGTGTCTAAAGTTCATGTGCTGAATAATGATCTCACGGTTTATAATGTTGGACAAATTGTCAAATGTACAATTATTAAAATTGAAAAAAAAAACCGAAAACTTTATGCCACTTTGATTAATTCTTAAAATAAAATTCTGATTTTTTTTTTTTTGACAATACATATTAAATAATAAAAAGTATCGAAAACAAAAAACTATTTGTCTTTACTTAGAGCAAATTAATTTTTTCTATTAATTTTAGAGATTGTAATTATTAGTAAAATGCTCTATTTTTATTTTGAATGTCAAGTCACATGAAAAGAAAACATTGTCTTATTTTCAAATTGATCACAAATCGATAGAAGTTTAAATTCATATCAATAAATTGAATAATTAAATAATAAATTTATTTTAAATAGTAATTTCATACCATTCATTAATCTAAATTTTTAATTTTAATAAAGTATTTAATTACAGAAACATTTCATGAAAAAAAATACTCAAAAAAATTGGAATATTCTAATGAATTATTATAATTTTCATCTTTTGTACTACACAGGTTTTCAAATATATCTACTATCAGAGAAGTGAAAAATTTAATTTTTTTTCTTCAGATATCTATAAATAAAGATAAGTTATTTTCTAAAATCGTTTCGTGTTTAAGAGTTATGAAGAAAAATTTCAAATTTTAAAAAATAATTGAAACACTTAAGTGCAGTTATAAATCAACTGATAAGTTCCCTTCTCTTTCGCTGATGTAAATTGAAATTATTTAATTAACCAGATGAGGAAATTTACTTTAATTACAATTATTAATTAGATCATTTATTAAAATTATCATTAAATAAAATAATGAATCAGAAAATTTTTTCTTTGTCTTTTAATTTTTTTAATGATAAATTTTAACAGAATGAAAAATCTAATTCTACAATATTTCAAATTCATATTGAGTTGGTGAGATGGCCGAGCGGTCTAAGGCGTTGCTTTAAGGAATGTCTTTGTTAATTCAGCAATCACTTCGGTGGCGTGGGTTCGAATCCCACTCTCATCAAAATTTTTTTTTTTCTTTGAAATTTGATTAATTTTATAATTAGATAATTTTGTTTTAAATAGTTTTCATTTTTTTTTTCATAATTTTCTTTATTTTAAATATTTTTTATTTTTATTTTCATAATTTTTATTATCTGAATTAATATTCGCAAATAACTTTTTTCTGTCTCACACTAAATTATCTGCCTCTAGAATATTGACATTAATTAAAGTTTAAAGTCATTCAATAAATTTATAAATTAGAGTCGACAAGAGAATTCAGAATTTTTCTAATTATGAAATATTTTTCATTGTTTATAAAAATTTATTCAAGATTCAAAAAATAATAAAAAATAATTTTTTTAGTCAAAATTTTTTCGGATCAAATCAAGTAAAAAACGGTATAAATTTATTACATTATTAACAAATTTTATATTTTAGTCATTCCAATTAAATTTTTAAATATTTCAAAGATCTTCTATAAGAAGCTAATTATTTCTATTTAATGATTAAAAAGTTTTGTAAATTTTGAACTTTTAAATTCAATCTTTCAATTTGTAGACATTATTTTAATATTTACAGTATTGTTCTTTTTTATTACGCTAAGTGGCAAAAAATTTAAATTTTTTTCATCCGAAATAAATTAAATTCGCCATAATTTTAAAAAATAAAATAAAAATTAATTTTTTTTTTATTATAACTGTATCAATAAATTCATAAATAAATAATTAATTTGAATTAATTATTAATTATTAAAAGAACAATATAATAAATTATATTATTATTATATTATCTAATCAAAAAAATTTATTGAAATGTTATGAAAAATTATATTTGATTTTGAGTTGTCTTACAGATATAAATAAATAATATAAAATATGATTAAATCGGAAAGAAATATTCTATGAATAAACTTACCATCTTAATCTTCTTACAAAGTAAAATTTAATAAAATTTTTTTTTATTAAAAAAATTAATCTTCGGGTTGATTTCAGATGTTTTTAGATAGATATAAAATAAATCGTTATTTTGATGAATATGACTTTAAACTGACGTTTTCTGATACTTTAATATTGATCTAATTTTTTATCTGAATTTGAACATTGAATTCCAAAACGTTTCATTATTTACGAAAAGGTATTCAATAAAAGCAAGTTTTTTATTTGAAATATAATCAAATAAAAGGAGAGAGAAATGTTTAACATAATCTTAATTTTTTTTTGTTTAATAAATTTCTAGAATAAAAAAAACATTTAATTGATAAGATTTTTACATTGAATTTTACGCTAAATATAAATTGAAAAATTTCCGCTATAAAATTTTTTCATGATTTGAAACTTCCAATAGAGATTTATTTGATCATTTAATTTCGATGGCTTATTCAAATAGTATAAAATTAGATTTTGCACCTATTTTTTAACACGTACAAACATTTGTCAAAAAAAATTCTCAATCAACCGTGTTTAGTTGACAATACATAAGTTAATAAAAATAGTTTTTTACAAATAATTTACTTACTGCCTGCTGAACTTGATAAAGTATATATAATCTGGAAGAAAAATTTATTGACAAAATGTAAAAATTTTATATCTTTTGAATTTTTAAAATTATCTCGCAAAGTGTACATGGAGTAAAAATTATTTTTAAATTTTATTGAGAATTTTTTCTTGTGTTTATAAAAAACTATACCCAACGATGCAAATTTATTTAATTTTTTTTTTTTTTACTGGTACATAATTGAACTTGAAAGTTTCAAATTGTGGAAATTTTTTTGGATTCTTATTTTATTTTTTTTGTGTAATTTTAAATTGAATTGCAATGTAATGATGGTTTCTGGCAATTGTAAAATAATTGCCGAAAAAATCATGATTGTAACTTTTCGTTCGCTTAATATACGAATTTATCATAATTTAAATTTAAACTCTGATTGTAAAAATTTTACATATGACTATAAAAGGAATAATTTGAATAAAATCTATTTGACTTTAAAAATTTTTATGAAATTATAAAAAAATGATTATAATGGAAATTCTGATCAAAATTAAATTCTTGATATGATTTTTTTTGTTTCAAAAACGGTAAATTAAAAATTTATTGGTGAATTCGATAATTATAATGAATTTACATTTAAATATAGAATGGTTGTACATATCGAATTAATGAAAATTTTTATGAATATTTTAATTAATATGTGCAATTTTACATTTGCAATATATGATTTCCTAGTAATTTGTTCAGTTATTTATTTTAGTAGAATTAATCTTTTGCAAGTGACTTTGTTACCAATTTATTCAAATTTTTTTTGTGATTTAGATTAAACTGCAACTTATATACGTGCCGAATAAGTAATTTAGTTTTAACAAAATGAATTTTTGTTTTGATACGTTGTGGTATATCTAGTAATCTTTAGTAATTTCTGATAACTTAGCATGTATGTCAAAAAAAAGTACGCGACATTACGAAACATTTGAAAAAGTTCAAAAAAGTACAACAAATCAATGTGTTTGTAAAGAATGATGCCAAATGCTATATCAATGGGGAGTGTTTTCATTTTCTACTCAGACACCTTTTTTTTCAATTATTTTTCCATTAGAATATTTAAAATTTTTCTTAATTATTTAGCCCTTTAATATTTGCTTTCAGAGAGTCAAATGAGTAAGTACATCTATCAAATACGTCTTTTTGCACTAGGTGCTTAATAATTGATGAAGATGAATAGAAAAGCGGAACTTGTTGGAATTCAGATGTCAGTTTTTAATGCAAATGTGTTCAAAAAACAATCTTGATTTCACAGTTTTTTTCTAATCTAAATTTTTTTTTGAAGTTATAAATTTCATTTCTTTGTTTTATTAGAGGTAAGTTAAAATTTAAATATTTAGGTAATGGTTATTTTTAAATTGATTTATATACGAATTACATTAATAAAAAAAAAATTTATGTTTTAAAAATTAAAGGAAATAGATCTCTTTTTTTATATTATAGATTTTGAAATTGTTAAACGACTTCAAGAAAATAAAAATTTTTCTTGTAAAAAAATTTTATTTATTAAAAAGAAATGTAATTTTGATAATTTTTTCTTTCATTTAGAAATTAATATAACCGAAAACGGACTCAAAAAAATATTATCCAAGATATTTTTTTTTTTTTTACATATTTGAAATTTAACTTTCAATAATTAAAATTTTCTTTACTTTTTAATAATTAGAAAAAAATTTTTGTAATTTTATCATTTGAATTCACAAATATATTAATTTTGATAAATAATTTTTAAAATATAGGTAATGAAACCAGTTCTTCATATTATTTGAAATCTAAGACTTTTTAGCTGAATTTATTGCCTGTATTTACTTGGTGCTTAGACTTCAATTGAAAAATACTTTTGAGGATCTAGCACCATGAAAATTCAGTCTAATCATTCAGATATAATCATCAGTTTGATATACTGAGATTCGTATTGAAAAAAAGATGAATTCGTTAAAATTAAATTCTCAACATCATATAATTCGATTTTCATTTGATAAACTGATAGATTACAACTTTTTATTTCGGTATAAGTAGGATGTTTCTCTGCAAAAGGGTAAGTAAAATCTTTTGTGATTAATTATGCAAGATATTTATTTAGAATTCATTTTCATTGTTTTGATTATTATTTTTAGATTCTTGCACCATGAAATTGGAAATTTTTCTCACAAAAATTACCATGAGGGGCATGAAATTAGTACAAAGGCTATTTATATTTATAGCGAAAATTTTTGAATATTGATTTTTATGATGTTTAGTCGAAATTTTTACCAAATAAATCGGAAATAGCCAAATTAATTTAGATTTAGAATTTTAGTTCATAATTTTTCAAGTGGAATTTATTTGATTAACAGTGTTCAGAAATTCAATTTTCAGTTCAATAAAATAGTATCATTTTTAGTAAATTCAAATTTTTAAATAAAAAAAAATTTCTAAATTATTTATAGTGTGATTCAACATTCAAACTTTCTAATTAATTCTTCGCTTCCAAATAAAAGCATAAGTAATATATGAAGACTTTGAATTAATAAATTGAATTCAACTTTCAGGTCTTTAAAATTCAAATGATCTTAAATTTTATTTATTTGCATAATTTTATTTACATGTCGTTTTGAGAATTTACTCAAAAATTTTTTTTTTATTCTTTTATAGAGAAAACTTGATAGTAACATGAGCGAGCTTAAAATGACTTGATAATTTTATTTTTAATGATAAGGCAATATATTTAATTCTTAAAAAACTTCAAATTTTCTTGTTATATAGATTCATAATTTTCAGTAATTTCTGTGATTCTTCTTAAAGGAATATTTTCAAATAGTAAATGATTGCTGATTAATAATAATAATTCAATGGCATTGTTGAATAAATTTCTTTTTAATCTATTTTTCATTACATTGAAAACAAATCCTGAATTCCAGTCACATATTTGATAATAAGAGCAAAAAATTATACAGAAATTATAAAAAAAAATTTTCTGCTTTTAATTTTGATGTCAAAAATTTTTTTCGTCTAAATATTCAAGGTGAAATTTTTTTAGAATCTTTTTTAAATTTCTATATTAAATCATAAAAATTTGCTTAATTTATTTATTGATTAATCAAATTTCAAGAAAGTTTTTTTGATAATAAAATCAAACCATGTATTCGAATTTTCTTCAATTTTAATAAATTAATTTTTACACTATTATTTTTGAAAAAAAAATGAAATTTTTTAATGTTCAATCAATATTCAGTTCAAAGTATAATTAATAAATTTCCATAATGGGCGAACATTTTTACAAAGAAATTTTTTAAATTTTTTGCCTATTACCAAAGATGTGTAATGTATTTCGATATGCTGGCAATGCAAATTAGAATTTAAAGAACAATCTATAATGCAAGTAATATAAATTTGATAGTTATTTTTTTATTTAAGTATTTAAATTTTATAATAAATTTGAACAAGTAATTTCATGTTTTTTAAACTAATTTTTTATTTAAAATTTAAAATTTTAAAAAAATACTATTGTTGAAATTCAACTTCATTATTCAATAGAAATGATGAGATAAATAATTTTATCTAATATAGATAAATCAAATTTTACATCATAAAAAATTATTTTTCACAATTTCATTCTAGACCATTTTTGCGAAAATTTCTGACAAAAAAACAAATGTCCACGAGTATACGTGTTTCGAAATTTATTCTGTTTTTGCTGATTAGTTTAACATAAATTTTATTCAATTAAAATCTTCGCAAATTTAAAACCTAAAAATTTTTTTAAGTTTTGCAAACCATGAATCAAATAGCATTTCAAATTATTAATATTTGACCTTATGTCTAGACAGTTTTATGAAGCGATTATAAATCAAGAACTCTCTTTTTTAAATTATAACTAAGATAACACGGCAAATTTAAAAAAATGAAATAAGTGAATTTTATTCGACCAAATTTTAAAAACTATGGCCTAAAAGACGATGTAATAAATTTTTATCTATTGCTATATGATTTGAATGTTTTTACGCTTCTATATTATTTAAAATTAATTTAGAGGCACAAGTTTTATATTCTACCGTTTAATAGCAAATAAATAATAGCGTGCTACCATAGAGAAGACTAAAAACGTATGAATAATGTTCTAGCAAGAAGCTTATTAAATTAAAGCACTACTCTTCAAACCTTTGAATTGTGTGTGTGATTATTTGTCAAATGATGCATTTTTTTTAAATAATTAGATAGATAGAGGATGCTAAATTTTGTGTGGTATCATCCCAAAAAAAAAGAAGCTTCCTTTATTTTCTTACTCAATTTGAATTTTATATTTTTGTGAATAATGCTGCAATACTGCTTCTGTGTTTTATAGCTAATAAGAGCTGCTTCTTATATAATTCGATGCGTTTTTTTTAGAACTAGAATTCAAAAATATCTTTTAAAATGTTTGTATAATTTTAGAAATTTTAGAAATATGTAAATTTTTTATGTTCCATTTGTTTGTTAACAAGATTATGATTCAGTAGTCTTTAAGTAAATTTGTTGTCACGAATTTCCACTTTGTTTTTCAATTGATTTTTTCATAGTTTTTTTAATAGATCTTTTATTTTTTTTTTTTTGAGTTAGTTCTTTATCTATTGTAAAAGTGTTTTATTCACAAATTTTTATAAAAGAATAATTTTTTGTAAAATTTTCAAAATGATTTGGTAATTTTTATTAAAACAAAGTTTATAATTCAAATATAATG
>BLXL01010450.1:0-18832 GCA_023170135.1 Acarapis woodi
AATATCTAATAAAAATTAGTAATGGAAGCTCTTAAATACAGATTAAAAAGGCTTATTTTGTATTTTAATGCTAGGTGGCAAAAGGAAATCTAATCGATATTAGACACTGCAAATGAGATGATCAAAGCAACTTTAAAGTATATATAATCTATGGTCACAATTTATCTATTTTTTTCTCTACCTTCCCTAAAACTATAATGTGTCAAATATATCAATAGTTAAAATTTTTTTTGAAAAAAATGTGTAACTAAATGATTAAATTTTGTTACCAAATCAAAAAAAAAATACTTCAATTTTATTTTTTCCCATTTTTTATTTTTTAGATCTATTGATTACAAATCGAGAAATTTATTTACATTAGGTAGAATAATCAACTTTAATTCATTGTTCAGTTGTTTAATTTTTTTACTTGTTGATTCCAATTCTTTGGAAATGATCAAAAAAGTGACCTATATTTCAAAAAATTACGAAATTTCTTATTAGTTAAGTTGAAGTCTTAAAATATTAAATAATTAAAAACAATAAACAGACCAATTTTTCGATTTTAGTTTGATCTGTAATAATGATGTTATCAATAAAATCAGCGAGTTTTTCAACATAAATCGGAAATCCGATTTGCATTATCTGAACCAATTCAAAATCATCTACACAAAAAAAAAATCAAATTATTCAATCCTAAACATACTTTTTTTCATAAATTTATTATTATTCATTGAAATGAAAAATCCTCACAATTTATTTTACACGATTGGTTCTTAAAAAAAAAAAATTTACCTTTGTCTCTTTTTCGATTGCGATTAATAATGTGCTTGCAGGTTTTATTAATCATATTTTGATTATCTTTTGCCAAAAGAATGCATTGCTCAAGAATTCGTTCAATTTCAATCACAGTTTTGAAGTTTGATCGAACAGTTGATTTGTCAATTGATTGAGCAATTACATCCCACATCATCAATAATTAATCTATTAGTCTACAATATTATTGATAATAAAATATATAAAGAATATTCAGTGTAATTTTCGGTCAATTTTAAAAGACAATAGACTACACAAAAGGCCAGAAAAAAATTAATCACCAAAAAACTAAATATTTAGAATTTAAATTAGAAAAAGTCTTTAAAAAACGATTTGGGTTCTTGTCGAACAAGTCGAACAAGTTTCAAGAGCAAATTTAAAAATAAATAATTCGTAAAAATAAAAAGAGTGTAAATAATCTTAATTTCATTATAGTTGAATTCTTTAAAAACAATGTGAATTTTCTAAAAAAGTAAACTTTCACTTGTTCCTAACGTTAACTGTATTTTTCAAAATGAATTTTTATTTTAAATTTTTTAATTTGAAGATTAAAAGATTTTTTAAAAAAAAACTTTATATACATGAATAATTCCGATTCGATTGTCGATTATTTATTTTATATTTGTATAATTATCAATCATAATGATTTTTTACACATCTAAATTTTAAAATTTTTAATTATACACATGATAACAGTTTTTATCACTTTCGGATGCTTTCGTTAAACATGGTTTAATTGCATAGTTTGACTTGCGATCATTAATTTGAGCATTCTTTTTATTATCTAAATCTTTAGAAAAATTACCATCTATTTTTGTTTCATTATTCAAATCTAAAGCTGCACGATGAAGACTCTCTACAAAACCAGGCAAACCGGATGATGCGATCCAATTGTAAGCAGTTACAGGTACGTAAGCTCTAGGATCATCGAAATATGTTAATAAATAATCGAAGCCATTCTCATCGAAAGAAGTGTGAGGTCTGATAACCATTCGTGACTCGTAGTCTAAAACTCGGACCGAATTGCGATCACTTTTCTCTGCACATTTTGGATGATTACAAGACTTGGATATAAGTACGATAAGATTTTCTTTATCACACATGATTGCTCTTCGAATGTAACAATATTCTCTGGAATACATTGGATACTTAATTAAATTTTTGAAAAAAATGCGATTATTTGCTTTGTGATGTCAACGTGATTAAAGATTATTAAGATAAATAAGAATATATAATATTTTATGTATTTTATACTCACAGGGAATTTCATAACCCATTGAAGAACTTCGTTACCTGTATCATAATAATTCATTGCATTTGAAGATTTCGTAAAATTGATACTTTCTGTCTTCTGCTTGTCAAGTATGTTTAACTTCACAATCAATGAGTCCCATTGCTTTCGATACTCAGTATCCATTTGTACATTGAAAAAAGTCTTGGCAGGTATATCATGAAATGTACCAAATACCTTGTATCGATAGAGATTAGATTTTTCAAGTTTTTTCCTCCATACCTAAAGAGATGAAGATTATTTTCAATTTTTCCTAGTCATTTTAAGCGGTCATAAAATTAAAAAGATGAGGTAAAATAAATGAGAGTCTACCTGATAATTTTCTTGAACTAGTACTGCTTCCCATTTATCTTTTAACAAAAGATTTCTGTTTGTGCTTGTTGAAGATTTTTTTAAAGAAAAATCTTGACTATCAGTAAGTTTTTTACTACGTTGATTGAAGAAAATCTTTGAAGTATAGACGAATTCTCGAATAGTATCGTTGATCTCGTGATCACTCACACCTTGAGTAAAAATTGAAAAAATTTTCAATCAGCTTTAATAATTTAAGCAGAAATAGTGTTACAAATTATGCTTCGTAAAATTTCCAACTAATATTGACTTGCCTTGTTCATCCCAATTGTAAAATGCAGCAGAATAAATCACAAATTGACCAAATCGATCTGTAATTGGCTTAAATTTACTTCTGAAATGTTCTGGGCATTTATATGTTTTAAAAAAATTTCTTGCTATAAAAAAAAATCGTTCGGTCATGTTTGATTCTGTAGAATACAAAATAATCAATTCATCAATTTAAATAAAAATTAATTACTGTGGTTTCATATTGAATCTTATCAATAAATATCAAAGAGAGATGAACAAATTTTAGAAAAACTGGACAAATAACGAATTTTTTCAAAAAAAAAAAGTAAAAAAAAACACCGAGTTTAAAGAAAATAAAAATCAGCTAAAACTAAGTAAAAAAGATAAATAATTTAATCAATTATATAAAATCAGAAAAGCTCATAATCATATTGAAAATTCGATGAACTTATCTAGTTAGGAAATAATACAAATTGAAAACATACTAGATCTGCCTAATTAGTTAAAAGATTTCTTTAAAATTAAATAGACTGAGAAGTAAAATTTAAATTTTTTTCTTATAAATCAAATAATTATATTAAGATCGATGAAATGATAATCCGAATAAAAGTAATCATCGATTTATTTTACCAAAGAATACAAAAAATGTTCATTCGTGGTGAGCACGAGTTACTGCTTGTGCATAATTTACAGAAAGGGATTGTTTTCTAAGTTCTATTATTTTGAGGCAAAATCTCAATGTTGAATACAAATTTAGATAAATTCCCCATTTATTCATTCACATTTTCCCTAGTAGAACCTAATTTTTTCTGTTGGTAAGTCCTATGTAATCAGTGAAATCATTATAAAGAATTGTAGCATGTTTGTTGTATCTCGTCTAGTATTTTGCTAACTTCATTTGTGTTTTGAATAAAATTATATTTAATTCTGAACAAATCAAAAATAAATAAAAAAATGTCCGCAAAAAATGAAATTGGCTCTTCTAATAATCTGTTGTTTGAATATTATTAACGCGATTCGATTACCTGAAGAGCATTATGAATATTACGCTAAAAATAATGCTACATTTTATCACAACTTAT
The DNA here is from genome assembly GCA_023170135.1 of Acarapis woodi. Taxonomy (NCBI): domain Eukaryota; kingdom Metazoa; phylum Arthropoda; class Arachnida; order Trombidiformes; family Tarsonemidae; genus Acarapis; species Acarapis woodi. Next base: position 3,751 of record BLXL01010450.1, read on the forward strand.
GTTCATCAGATCAACAAGTTGTTTATGATTTCATCTGCAATCGATCCATAGATGAACTTAGGTGTTGGGGATATGAAGATAATATAAGTTGTCGAAAATGGTCAAATAAGTATCATGTGAAACCAGGTAAATTTGTAAAATTTTAAGCTTTGATTTTATGTATGAATCATTAATAATTTTTTTCGCTTCAGTTTGCTTTAAAAAGTTTTCAAATCATGATGATTTAACGAAAAACAAAAAGATATTTTATGATGAGGCAGATTTTGGTTATTTAGAAAAAAAACGAAAAGAATTAAAAATATATTGTAAGCCTCTAAATAAATTTAATTTGTCACATTCTTCTCTTCAATGCTCAGATTATTTACGATTCTGCGAAGCAAAGAACATATATATTGATTTTAAAAAATTAGTTAAATTCCAAGGACCTTTAGGTTATAGAACAGATGTCTTGGATGATGGAGATGTAGGGGGATTCGAATGTAAATTAAATAAAAACTTGTTATTGAAACAACGTGATCATAAATCACCATTGCAATCTTGGTTCGAAGAACTGGAACATTTCACTGTTTTAAACAACTCATCGACTGATCAAAAATGTGATTTAACAATCAATAAAACTGTTTACATTATGAAATTGGATGCGACAGTTTGTATCGTAATTTATTACTAATGAAAATTTTTTGGAACAATGTTTGACAATAAATTAACAGTGCTGATCAATTTTTCAAACAGATAAACATGTATCATCACTTTTGTGATTTCATCAACTTGTACGTATCACTACATATGACGAATGATTTTTCGCTTGATAAACTGATCTTGATCTGGAATACTTATTATCGAGATCCTAGTAATTTTGCATTCACTTGGAAAGCATTTACTAAGCATCCTCTGCTTAATTTAGATGAATTTCGTGGTAAAAATGTTTGCTTCAAGCATGCTATTTTCACATTTTTACCTAGAATGATTTATGGTCTTTATTATAATATGCCCTTGATAAGAGGATGTAAAAGATCTGGTTTATTTCATGCCTTCAATCGTCATCTTCTTAATGGGCTTGACATACTCAAAAATTATAATCAATTACTTTTAAATCCAAATGAGATAACAAATCAGATGATCAATAATCAGAAAAAAAATAAATTGGTTAGTGATATACAAATAACATTTTTGTCAAGGACAACACCGTATAGAAAAGTTTTGAATGAGGACGAACTGATTGAAGAGATACGAAAAAATTCATCCAGTTACAGAATTATAAAAGTTGATTTCAATCATTCCATGCCATTTGAGGAACAATTAAAAATTTCATCTAAAACTGATATCTTGATTGGGTTGCATGGTGCCGGTCTTACTCATTTACTTTTTTTGCCTGATTGGGCTGTTTTATTCGAATTATACAATTGTGGTGATGAAGATTGTTATAAAGATCTTGCTAGATTGAGAGGTTTAAAATATATTACATGGAAAAATGAAAAAAAGTTGAAATATATCAAAAACGTAGATCGAAATAAGCCGGCTCATCTAAAGTTTACCGATTATTATTTCGATAAAAATGAATTCATGACAATATTAAATTTAGCCCTTAAGTATGTGAAAAATAAAAAATGGATTTTTTATAAAAAACAATTTGAAAAATTGAAAAAAGATGAAATCGACTCAAAATTTAACGACTCGATTGCAAAAAATTTAAATTTTGTAAAAAATGAATTATAAAATTTGAAATCCGTAATATTTTTATATTCATTCTTAGTTATTTATACAAATATTTAGAAAAAATTAATAAAAATTATAGATTACGATTTCAAGTTAATTAATATTCGAAATTTACAATAAAATGAAAACCTCATTTTCAATAAATTGCCATTTTGACAGTGAATTTTCTAAAAGCAATCGACTTAGTGTGGGTTAAAAAATAACTGCTTGATATTATTAATTTATATTATTTTTCAAACTGAATTTTTGTATTATATATGTAGTCTCTGCAAAATTTGGAATTATAGAATTTTCTATCTTTTGGTCAAACAGATTCTATATAACCTTTTATGCTATTAATAAAAATTTTTCATAAAAAAATTTATTTTTCTATTATTAACTTGATACTATCATATATACAATAATAATTGATATTAAATATACTAAATAGTCGGAAATATTCGTCTTCAACTGTCAAAGTTCAAGCTTCAACTTCGTTAACATAGTAACCAAGACTACAATAATTTCTTGTAATCGCTCCAGTAATATAAGTTACAACTTAACTAATATAATTATGAATAATAGGAATTTCTTCTTTTATTTTCTAAATTATGAAATTTTTGTTTTATATCCCATTTGACCGAAAATCAACCATTTTTATTTGCGCATACCTCAGGTGTCCCTATTCTTAGTTCTAATTCTATCGACTGAATAAAATTTCGAACACTATATGATAATAAATTTTGTGAATTTTATGAAAAAAAAATTCTCACAAAACATTTCAACCTAAAGTATTTTGTATAGAAATTTTTTTTAACTATCTAAAAATTTATCTATTGATTTAATCAAATAGATGTAAAATAATTTATATTCTAATCATAAGTGAATAATTGATAAGTTGCTTTTCAAATTTCATCTTTATAGAGTGGCTATTTTCAGAAAATTTTGATCAAACGTAAAGAGCTTATCATTTTCGTTTAACTGGTAGTATTTTTTATACACAAAAATGCCGAAATGAACCAAAAGGATGATCGCAAGACTTGCAATTTGTGCAATCGAAAGTTTAATTCGAATCGACTTGTAAGTGGTTTCCGATTTCTAGATTCTTTGAGTTTTTTTTTATTTTATTCTTCGATTTCATATTTTATTCACTATTCATTCATTCTTTGATAATTAGGAAAAGCACATTGAAGTATGCAAAAAACAAAAAGAAAAAAAGCGAAACGTTTTTGATTCATCAAAGCAGCGACAGATCATTGATGAATTTAAAGAGAGTAATGAGTCTAAACATAGGATGATAATTAAAACCAAAGCTAAGATTGTGAAACCCGTTACAAAGATGAGTCAAGAAAAAGCATCATTTGTAAAGAAAACGGAAGATAAAAAGAATTCAGAAGATGCATTATTGAATGATAAGAAAATGACAAAAGATTATTCAGACCCAACTAATGAATATTCGAGTGTCAAAAAAACAAGTTTGACAAATATAGCAAATAAAAATAATCATTTAAATGGAGGTAATTATGATCTAATAGATAATAAATCGCGAAATTTGGAGAAAAATGATACATTTATTGAATCAAATAAACTAGTTCAGAAGGAGAAAGAAATAGAATTTTTCGAAGAAACGGATAATAAACACGAATCAATAGATAAAGATTACATACTAGTTAGAAATTCTGAATCGTACAACACAACTACAATTAACGCTTATTCAAATGATAATACATCAAATGTGATGAATGAAAAGTCGGAAGATACAAATACGAAAAATAAAAAATCGAAATCAATTAAATGTAAAATTCGACCTCCCCAAGCAACTAAATTAAATAAAACAAACGAACTGGAATCAAAAAATAGTGCAGTAACTAATACTAATCAATCTGTGATGAATAGAAATTCAAACGCAACCACAAATAGTGATAATAACTCTCATCACACAATAATCAATAAAAAATCTATCAATGCTTTTATTAAATGTACGATTTGTGGTCGCTCATTTAATCAAGCTGCAGGTGATCGACATATACCTTTTTGTGCAGAAAAAGAACGTAAACGCAAGAATTTAACTAATTTAAGCAATGAGGAAGCGCTTGCACGATTTCGTCTCCGAAATGCTTACCGATTTAATCAAACTAAAAAACGAGATAAATCTGTGCCAAATGTAAAGAGTAAGTGTCTATTATAATGATTTTTTTTGTTTTATAACTAATTAGAATAATCTTTTTATTTTAAAAGAAGATGCATGCACTGAAAAATTATCTATAAAACGAGCTTTATCTACCATTGATGGTCTAAATAAGACCTTTAACAAAGAAGAAGCACCAAATCAATTTAACAAAACTAAAAAATTAACTCTTAAGCCAAGCATAAGCCAAGGTAATCTTAATCAAACAACATCTAAAAGATATGCTAACATGAATTTGTCTGTAAAAAAAATTCAACCTACAAATCAATCTAAATCGAGCTCGGCTTCATCAAAAAGTTCTTTGCAACGTCATAATAATTTATCAATAGGCTTTAAAGAACAAGCACAAAGTCGAGTAAAGGCAAGATTGAATCAACAACAAAAGATTCAAAAACAAAGAATGAATTCAAATTTTCCAAAAACACCTATTATGAAATTTAAAGAAAAATTTCCAAATCATAATAATAAGCTTATGGAATTTTCTGACTCTCAAAAATTTAGTCTAATGTTGAAAAAGCATTTAGATAATTCTTTCGAATTAAATAATGCACCAAAAACAGTGCCAGGTGTGCGTACAGGAGGCTTGTCACCGACTAAGGATCTATATGCTGACAAAAATGAACATTATAATAAAGATATAAATGATCTAGAACAACTAAGAGCTCGAATAAAAGAAATGTATCTAAGCTCTAATAATAATCATTCGCAAAATGATTATCTTAACCTAGACTATCCATTTATCAACAATGAATTCAATAATGAAAATAGCCTTACTAGAGAAAATTCGTCCTCAAAAATTAAGTCAAAAAGTGTAAATGATTTTTTAGCTGTGAATGAAAGTTTTAACGATGTATTTAATGATATTGATTTGCCTAAGACTTGTTATACATGCTCTACTAATTATATTACAATGTCTGCAAGGTATCTTTTTTGAAATTTGAATTAAAATTGATAGACTAACTTGTTGTTTTCGACTATAGGTACTGTTTCAATTGTGGTGCTCGTCGATATTGAAATCAAATCAAATATAATTTCATTCAATTATTTCACAGATAAAATTTCTACAACGTAAAATTATTGTTCCGGTTAGTCAAAACATAATCAACCTAGTAGACCAATCATTTTTAAATCTTATTCGGTTCAATTTTATTTCGAAATAGTGATGCAAATTATCAGTAAGAATGATAATTTCCTTTTCGGAATTTAAAATCGAAAGGCCCAATTTTAGCGAAATTTTCGTACAAAATAATTCAAAATAAAAAAAAATTTGATTTATCTTTGATTTTTATTTACAAATTTTATCCAGATAAATAATGTAGCAAGAGCTAATATTTGTATCTCAGCAATGAATATTAGAAAATTGACTTTTTGATGAAATGATACAAAACTTAAAAGATTTTCAATCTACATATCAAGAGGATTTCGAACATTTTCTTGAAGAAATTTTCTTTATATTTTTCAGAAAATTTGCAAAATTAATTAATTCCAAAAACCTTTTATGTAAATGGAGTGTTATTGCTTCTTATACCAATACGCAATATCGATTGTTTTATATAATTTATTTAAGTAAATTCAATTTTTGAGATTGTTATAAATTTTTTTGAATTTAGTAAGCTTAATGTTTATCCTAATTAATTCCTTCAAAATTTAGATTTAAGAAGCAATTCTGTTAGATTTTTGGATACTTAGTGAATAGAAATAAATGCATTGCATAGTGTAATTTTCAATAATGTAAATTGATTTTCTAAAAAAAAATTCAGACAAACTAACAAATAAATAAAAATCTGTTTGCTAATTAAATCAACCCATTAACTAGCTCAAAGGATTTATGATTATTTGAAGAAATTGATTGATGCACAAAGTTCTGAATGATTTATTGAATAATTACTATTTGAGGTGAATTTATTTTCAAATGGCATTCGATGAAAAAAATGACTAATCAAACTTTTGCATTATACCTGATTAACAAATAAACAATAATCAATCAATTAATTTCTATAATTAATTTAAAAATAAAAAATTTTAAATGGTTACCTGGAAAATGAACAAAACAGAGATAAGTTCCATAATCACATACAATTACTCGACTTTTAAATGAAAGACCTAAATTTCGAATTAAAGAAAATTTTTCGTCTCCACTTGTTTTTACAACTTTTATTTTCTTTGCTTCAGAAATTTCCCAAAGCTGCAATTCATCGTCATTCACAGTGACCAGTATATTAGATGCCATTATAATCATTTTATGACAAAGTGAATATTGCTAAAGAAAAATTAAAATTTTTTTTTCAAATTACTGGTGTAGAGTTTCCATTAGAATAATAAAAAGACATATATACTAACGTGATTAATAGTATTTATCAAATTCATAGAATATTTGTCCCAAATATTAATCTTGTTGTCCATGCCACCTGACACTATATAAAAATTAGTTATAAGGATTTCGGTTATTTTTCCATTATGTGCTTCTAGACTGAATATGCAAGCACCTAACATGAAAAAAATAATTTTGAAATGAAATAAACATATGTTAATAACATTGAAATTAATTTACCTATACGAAGATCCCACATACACATCTGACCTAAATCACAACCGCTCACGACAGAATTAGATGACTAATGAGATTGAGAATAAAGTTATTAATTTGAAAATTAATAAAAAAATTGCAAATAAGCCTACCCTATCAATTTCAAGACAAATTATGGCCGCGAAATGACCATGTAAAGTAAATAATGAACTGCAAATTAATTGGTCGAATTTAAACACGCGTATTAAATTGTCGGCACTACCTGTCACCATATATTTTTCATCCAATTTTAAACAAGTTATAGGTTGCTTATGTGCATTTATAGTCTGCAAATATTTAAATGTGATATAATTTGAACTTTTTAATTTCAAATCACCTGAAATTGAACTATTTTTTTCACTCGATTTATAATAATCAGTAAAGTCGAATGAATTTTTTGCTTTCAATTCCTGTTCGTAAATTTCTATAAAACCACTTAAACGTGCGATTACAAGTTTATGGTTATTTGAATTTATCAATGTGATTCCAGAGTCAGAAGTTTCGTTGTAATAGCATAATTCACCATCAACATGCCACACTTCAAATCGACCATTCGAACAACCTAGAAATAAAAGTTTACCATTTTGAAAGAGCGACCAAATCGATTGAAATTTAAGTTCAGAAGTAACATTTATATTCGCCTGTGTGGAAATATCATTATTATTGTGAATTTTATCGACCATATTCGTTTTGGCAGCTTTATACATTAATTTAGAAATAAATTTTTTTGAAAAATTCGCTTTATGATAAAATTTGGCAAAATTGTATGTATTATTTTCGAATTTCTTGTTAATGTTGTTTATTTGTATCAAACCATTTCCAATTGATTTATCTATTTGCAAATTTTCATTTATATTTAATTCAGAATTGTCCGAATTGTCTTCATTACTGAATGATGAGCTCAAGGTTGAATCTGAACCATACGAACTTGCTCTACTATTCAATCGTTCTTTTGTTAATTTTTTGTTGTGGTTTTTCGTATTAAAATTTGATCGCTGAATAAAGGTCTCACATTCGCCGCTCAAAATATTCCAAATCTTAACATCCCCGGCTAAATCAGAAGAAACTACTGTTTGATTGCTTATATTTGTACATAAATACTCAATTTCTTGTTCATGTGCTCTAAATTTGATCGGCAGAGTCTCCATTACTAAATCTTCTAAATTTTTTCCATTCACATTTTTAGCAAATTTTTCATTTTTGAACCATGAATTTCGCCATTCTGGGTATGATCGTGTGCAAATGCATCGGTATAATGATGTCAATAAATAAATTATAATAAAGCAAATAATTATAAGTAAAATACATGTGAAAATAATTGATTTCTTTGACCATTTGTTCATCTCAAAATTTTTATATAATAGCTCGTTTTCAAAATCGTCAATTAAATCCGCATTATGGGATATTTTTTTGAGATTCGGAAATAAATACTGCCGAAATATTTGTGGATCTGATTCAAGAAGATGACGAGTTTCAATTGCTTTTTCTGGTTTCACAGGTATTGATAATTGAAGTGGTGGGAGTATTGTGATATACTTGCCTAAAGAAAAAAAAATAAATGAGGAATAAAAAAAAAGTGTTATATAAGAAAAATCTATTTTCGAGTGATATTAAATATTAATCGCAAGAAATGATAAAACAATTTGCACAATTTTACCTGATAAGGATATATTATAACTCCAGAACAATGTAGACCAATGTTGAGAAGAGAGAAAGTGGGAAAATGAAAATTTATTTTTTGTGAATTCATGCTTTTCAAAATTATATTTGTCTTTTTGTTCAATTTCACTAAAAGATTTCGAATTCCATATACTTGGATCACTTTCTTCTAATTTTGCTTTAACAGCAACAAATCGAAATGTTCCAAATAATAACATTATTATCCAAAAAATAAATGTAATAGCCATTAATTTGTGTATCATACGATTTTTTGCAATGAAATAAAAAAATCTCAATCGTTTCGCTTCTTTAATTGGTTCAATAACAGATGATGGACGTGCATAAACTTTTGTCGGACTTTGTTGATCAAATTGCTTTTGTAGATTTGTTTCTGAATAACTGTTCTTCAATGTCCAAGTAACTGGTTTGCCAGATGATAAATTTTTCTTATGACACTTTTGATTACTTTTTGGAATTTTGCATAATTGTTTGGCAAGTATAGGCGCAAAAAACATTAATTGAAGAATTAAATCGCTGGCCAATGCAACAATAGCGAATAAGCAAATATCTTGAATAAGTGGAATAAAAGTTAGAAATCCAAGTAGAAATAAGGTGAACAAGGTTATAAAATTATTTAATGTCTGTAATGATTGATTAGCTAAACCTTGTGCCATTCTTACTTTCATATCTAGATGATAAGGTGTTGATGCGACTGATTTTATTAAGACGGACACATTCTCAAATCCAACTAATACAACAAGATAAGGTAACATATCACTACCATTTAATGTTGGATTTGTTTCAAGCCAAAAACAAATACCGATCGAACTGAGAAGAGATAAAATTATAGTAAGAACGGAACCACATGCAATAATGAATTTATTTTTGATGAGATCTATTCTTGCTACTGAAAAATAAATTATAAAAAACACAAGGCAATAGGCCAATGCAAGGGGACAAAATTCGGTAAAATTTTTTTGGTTTTGAAAATAAAGATGAATAGTTTTCTTGTAAGAAAATTCATCAGCTATTGGTGCAGATGTTTGATTTTCACTTTTAAATGAATTACTTGGAAATTTTTCTTTTAATGTCTTTTTTAAATTTTCTATAAATTCTTCATTAAACTTCTTGAAAACAAGTGTGATCGCATAATTAATTGTTCTCTGTCTCGTCCGAACATACAATTTACGGATACCGGTTTGAATCCATGATAAACCAAAAAGTAATTCCTTTAGGCTGCCTGTTTCAAGCGATGAAGTGTCTTTGATATTAAAAACAGTTTTGATTATTTCAGAATCTTTAAGAAATTTATTCAAATCATTTTTCCAAACATTTGCAGGTGATAATGTGAGACATGAATATCGAGGCAAATAAGAGAATACAGATTCATCTCTAAGCATAATCGGTTCAGCAACCTGTAGGCAGACGTCATTTAGTGTAATGGAATGTTGACTGTAAATAAGAATAATTATAAATTGATAAATGGATGCAATTCAAATTAAAATATTTATACTTACTTAGTTTTAAGTTGATAATTTGAAATAATTTCAACAATTGAGAATACCTGACCGATCGGAGCTCGAATAGCATCCATTAGAATTAAATTTTCTTTCCAAGGTATTACGGCAGACTGTATAATGATCTGCATCACATAGGCATGGGGTTTTTCATAATTAAACTACAAAGAAATGTTTATTGATTAAAAAAATAAAAATTCATTTTATAAATATCTTACCCATCTTGGTGCTTTTCTGAGTATTTTTTTATTGTTTGTTAAATTAAAACGAATTGTAGAGTAATTTTCATTTATATTTACAAATGAATCAGAAGAAATGTTTACTTGGTCCCTATTTAGAATGTGTAGATCTCGAAAGGTATCAAAATCAGTAACAAATTGTTGAGCGAAATCATTTTGATAAAGATGAATTCCAAATATTGGATAACAACAGAAACAAAATAACAATATCGAAAAAATTATGAGTAAATAGGGATGTCTAGAACAATTAAGTCCATGATAGTAAAACAACTGAATTATTTTTTCCCTAAATTTTGAACCCAACGAATATTTTTTTCCGTAATTAAAAAGACTGTTATTATTCGCGTGATTTGTCATTTTAATTAATAGATTATGTATAAAGATTATGAAATCCCATGTAATAAAAAAAATCATCTAATTCAATTTTTGGTGATTTTAACTGTGAAATATTTCTGATTACAATCAGATGTTTGTTGATAAATTTTCGGAAAATCAAAAGATGGATTCATATTTGAATTGAAAATTGAAAACCGATAAGTTTAGATGATTTTTTGTTATCAAATTTGAAAAATCAACATTAAAGAAATATAAAGATAATAATTTAAAAATCTAGATGAATTTACAGAAAAGATGAGATTGAACAAAAAATAATTTTCAGATAATCACATAAAACTTAATAGCAATTAATGTTTATTTTTTCGAACAAATAAACAAAAATATTTGTCAATATGATTAAAATAGAAATTTTATCTAATTAGTCTTTTACATAAGATGTACAGGTTTATAAGTAGGTTGATTATTGAAAAATTGATTAAACAGTTAAAAATTCAAATTCATAAGGCGAAATCAAGTCAAGCTAATTTTCACTTGCAAATGTGAAGTGGTTGTTCAAATTTAAATACAAATTTAATGCTTTTACCTCCAAAATACTTGTTATTTCTTTTTAAATGTAGACTCGAACGAGGATACTAAGAAAGAAACAAATTCAACCCAAAAATTAATCTCTTTTTAAATAGTTACTTTACACGTAAAGTTTTAGACCTTAAATACAACATTGAGTTTATTTATTATATAAATTTTAGTTCACTAATTTAGATAATTTATTTATTAATATACATAAATTTTAAGTGCAAAGATAATTAAAGCTGAATTTAGTTTAAAGAAAAATTCTTATCATCATGAAAAAATAAATTCATCAAGACAAATTATGCAAGAATCAATGCTGACTTGTCAAGTTGTTTAAAATAAATTCATATAAAATTAAGGTGGAAAAAAAAAATACTCGCGCTCTTCATTTGTATTTGTAAATTTCAGAGTTTCGAATTATGACATTAAGAAAATTCAAGTATCTAATCAAAATAGAGTTGATTAAATTAATTTTTTTATACTGACTATTAATATCTAACAAAGATGTGGACAATCACTAGAAAAAATCTTCAGAATTTGAAGAAGAAAAATAATTCAATTTAAAGAAAGATCATGATTTTGAAATTTAATAAATTTAAAAAAATTGAAAAAATCTTTAATTAAGAATAAAGCTTTTTAAGTCAATATGTCAAATTTTTAATTTTCAAGTGTCAAACTTAGATAAAAATTGAAAATTAATTTTTAAATAGTTAAAAAAAAATTTATAATTGAAATTTCTTGATGGATTGTTAATACTTTAAGGAAATCTTAGTTTTCTTACACCGGAGAAATTAAATTAGAATTGAAATGACCAAAAATAACAAAATTTAAATTTGATTTATTTATTTAAGTCACAAATTTTGATTTATGTAAATAATTTAATTATTGATTGAGTTGATTTACAGAGCAACAATCTAGATAAATGAAAAATTTATATGAAGTTGTCTTTATTTAGTTAAAAAATTTGAGTATTTAAGGATAATGAACATTATTCATAAAAACATAGCTACACAGAAACAGAATACTATTAGTAATATTCATGACTAAATTCAAAAACACAATATATAATCAACAAATGATCAAGATAACTCGAAAAGCAAAAACAAACGTGCAACCTCAAGCACCGATTCTGCATATTTATAAATTCAGCACCTATTGGACGAAATTAGTCAAAGCGCCAAATTGAAATTATATATATTTTTACGAAAATAATTTTAATTTTTCCTTTTTTTTCCGATAAATTTGTGCAAATCGACACTTAATTTCACCATTTAATCTATAATTTTCTTCCACCGAAAATATTACTTGATTTTTTTTTCACCTAATTATTTTTTCTGTTTATTGAAAAGTATTTTTCATTTTTTTAGATTTGGGAATGCATGAAAAAAATTAAATTCTTTGAAATCAAATAAAGCTCACCACTTCAAATTTCAATTAAATCTGTATTAATTTTCCCATTCGACTTGCTCAGATTAATAAAAATTTAGGATTTAAATACAAATCGCTAATTTTGATTTCACTTTTTATTGAACATTCATTTTTGATTCAATTTAAATATATTTCTTATAATAATCTTTTCTACAAGTATCGTCAATAATAATGCAGATAATATTTTTTGAAAAATTTAATTAACTTTAACTTAATAAAAGGCAAAATTTGATTAGAAAAAAATAAAGTTAAATAAAGAGTATAAAAGATTTCCAATAAAATAATATCACTAATTTTGGTATTCATGTGTGTTATTCCATCTTTTCTTTTCAAATTTCTCTTTAATTTATAATTTGAAATGATTTTCATTTTTTGGGATTTAGTTTTAATTATTTTATATTTTTTATTTATTTTCTTTTTTTGCAAACTCTGAAAAAATTATTTCATTATTACTAATTTAGTACCTATAAATTTTTTAAACGCTTATATTAAAATCGCTAATAATTGAATTAATTAATATCAAAAAAGTTAAATTATCCAAAGATAGATTAAATTCTTAATGATTAAATTTTATTTAGAAAAAATGTGTTCATGCTTTTTAAATAAAGTGCCTAATTCAAAAATAAGAATTTTTTTATCTCTTCTTAGCAACCACACATAACAACTATGAATAAACAAATTTATTTTCGTTAAAAAATGTAAATCGAAAAAGTAAACTGAAATTTTTATTTGAAAATTTTTAGCCTTCAAATAAAATTTGTATTCCAGACATTGTAAATAAGATTTTTAAATATCAATATTTGCTATTATTCATCGGTTTTTTTAAAAACAGATTATCTTGTTTATTATGATTCAGTTAATTATGAGAAGATAATTCATCAAATTTTTTACTTTCTGAAATGCAATCTCGAATTTTACACTTATAGCATTCGATATATTTATTTTTACTCTTCAATATTTAAACAAATCTTCTTATGCATTTGTATACATTTTTTATTAATGTTCAATTTACACTTCAAATTTTATTTCACAATTTTTTTTAATTGTATATACATTTGATTAGTTAATCTATCTATTTCCTTTGATATCATCAATCAATATTTTGTCTTTATTTCCAACTAGTTATTCAAGGCAAATATCTCTATTTAATAAATGATGGATTTAACAAGAGAAGAATCTGATTCGGATAAAGATTCAGAACTAAATTTAAATATATTAGAAGAACATTTTGAAGAAATTAATGTAGATCCGGTAAGTAAATCATTACAATTTTAACATAAATTAAATTATGTTTATTACTATTATGATTCTCTTCAATAACATTATTACTTAGCATTGAATATTAAATTGCACTAAGTGAGTTTGACAAATAAAATTAGACTAATTATAGCGATCAATTTGAGTCCATAAAAGTATACATTGTTTCTTTATAATTTAAAAAATAATTTTTTATCTTGATAAAAAAACAAAGATATAAATTGCCTGTCTTGTAAATCTCCACCTCTCATTTTTGTCGAATAGATTTTCTTTGTTGCAGTACTATCTTTATTTATCAAATCTGATCATAAAAAAATTTATTTTTATATCAGGTGCTCGAAAACAAGGAGCTAGTGGATAATTTAATTAAAAAATATATTAAAACCATCAGACTTGATTGCACAAACGAAATGTTAAAAAAGAAGATGATAAAGTGAGTTCAATATTGATCTTAATTACTTTTATCGATATGTTTGATTAAGAGAGAATTTGTCTTAAAAAATTAATCGTGTGTAATAAACAACGAAAATTTCAATTAATAATTAATATCATTTTATTTCGTTGCGATTAAAATATTAGAAAACTGTGCGATTTACGCCTTCGACAGTGTGAGCTAATAGAAGAACAGGAACTCAATCTGAATGGTGAAAATACATTGTATGGTCATCAATTTAAACTTGAAACTTCGAATAATTATTGTGATACTTGTATAAAAAAACAAAGCGGTATTTACATTCCAATAGGAATTCTTAATAATTTGTCAAATTATAGTCAACTCAATGTTTGCATTTATTGTAATTATTCAATTCATAGTGAATGCCAATCAGAGGTAAGATTCACATTGAATTTAAATAAATAATATTCAATACTAATCTTGTTTTCATATTATTTTGTTTGACAATAGTTATTTAAACGAAAGAAAATACATAAATGCCCAAAATTACTTTATGATAGACAAATGATTACCTCAAGTTCAATGAAAGAATTGAATCATAAATTTGTGATCATAGATATTTGTGTTGAAAAATCGCTATCTGATCAAGAATATAAGTGTAATAATTGTAAAGAATTAATCAATTTCGAAACAAGTTATATGTGCGATTATGATGGATATTATTACTGTCGAAATTGTCACAACAATGATTTGGATATTATACCAGCCCGTGTGATACATAATTGGGATTTTGATCCACGACCTGTGTGCAAAAAATGTCGTTACACTCTTTTTTTTGTTAAAAATAAACCTATTCTCTTTAATATACTTGAACTCAACTCAATGCTTTATGGATTTATTGATGAATTGCCAATCATAAAGGTAAGTTTTTTTAGATAATTTTTTTCATTTTATTTTTATTCTATTTTTTTTTCTTGAACAGCGACTAAGATTCGAGATAAATTTGATGATTAAATATATTATACTATGCAAGCGACCTTCAAAGCCTAAGATCACAATCAGTAATCATTTATTTGATTCAGAAAAAATTAATTATTATTCTTTAAATGATTTGCAAGATTTATCTTTGCTTAAAAAAAATTTAACCGATTTCCACTCAGAGCTTTTTGAACATATCACGAAAAATTGCGAAGTAAGTCATTCTAACAATTCATAACTTGTGCTTTATTGAAT
>BLXL01010451.1:0-16859 GCA_023170135.1 Acarapis woodi
GATGGCAAATAATTGATTGTAAGTTTACAAAATAATGATCAAAATGATTGTGAAGATGAATAAAAAAACGTATTTCCATCTAATTTTCCCCTTTTCGCTTGAAAAAAAAAAATTTCATGATTACTGATTCATACAAAATAAATTTTAGATCGTTTTATGAGGTGAATTATTTAAAGTGAAATGTTCGAACAAATTAATAAAGTTTTGATTGAAACTGATTAAAGATTTTTATTCAAGTTGTACTTTTTTTACAATTCTTTGAACAAAAACACTATTGAACATTTCGAAAAATTTTTTTTAAGAATCGATTCGAAGAAAATTTCTTTTGAAAAGAATTAATTTTTCTTCCAAACCAAAAATGGTCGTCGTAAAAAAAAAATTGACAAGATAATCTTACTTGATTTATTATTAGGTATTTATAGATCATAAAAATCTATTAGAAATTATTAAATAGATCATCTGGTCAAAAAATAAACGAGAAAAAAATGCATATAATAAATAATCTTTAAATTTCACTAACATTTCGCAACAAAAAAAAACAGAATGAAATAATAAAATTGAAAATAATGAGGAATGCATAAAAAATTACTAAAATATAAATCAAAATTGTTACCGAAAAATAAATGAATCATGCATTTATCAATGAAATTTTATGCTTTTATTAAGTTTTATCGAAATTGTTATTTCTTATAATTTAAATATTTTGAAAATAAAAACTTATAACACATAAAATCACTTGTAAATATTCTATACATATATTTTTTTTGTTACTTTTAAAAATAATAAAAATTTAATAATCATAAAAAACAAAAAAATTTTTCGTACACTTCAATGAATTTAAAATAAAAACTCATAAAATAAAAACAAAAATAATTTCGAAACATTACAATAGGTTAGAAATTAATAATTTTTATTTTGTCGCCCTTTTACTTTTATAGTTAAACATGATTTGCAGGTCAATTTAAGATTATAAACTAATTTTTTAAAGATTAAAATCATTTTCTGCCAATTAATTACTTGAAAAATTTCAAAGCTGGTTTTCTAAAAATGCGCTCGCATCTTTCAATTTTAAGAAACGGTCCCTAGCAATAAAAAAAAATGGGAAAAAATGTTGAAATCAAAACACAACAAATTTACGATTTCAAACTTAAAAATTTTAACAATATTGTGGTGATCATCTAAAAAAAAAATTAGTTAAAATTTAAATCAATTTTATCAGATCAAAATGGCCCGATCGGAAGAAGATGGCTTTAGCCTCAATGGATCACTCAACCCGAAAAAAGACACATTTCTTGAAGAAGTCATAAATCAGGTTGGTATTTTTTTTTATAAAAACATGCTATTTATCTAATTTGAATGAACTATGATAAGTTTTGCATATTTTAATTTATACAATAGTTTTTTTTTTGAAAGTTTCAGCAAAATAATGAAATTTTGGCTCTGAAAAAAATGATTGTATAAGTTGTATCATATAATGAATTTTTTTTTAAAACAATCATTCACCAAAACTTATATTTTATGACTTAACAAATGAGAAATCTAGTTTTTTTTAATCAAAATACAATCTTAAAGTAATCATGACTTTTTTTTATTTAAATAGGACTTCGATCCGATGGAGCAGAACAGACTGACAAGAGTTGCAGATCGGGAAGATGAATATCGGTCTAGACATCGCAAAAACTTAATTTCGCCGGAACGTGCCGATCCTTTTGCAGATGGTAAATTTTTAAATTTTTTTTATAGTTATTTGATGCATTTTTTTTTCTAGATTTAAAAATTCTTTTCATAAGAGCTGTGTCTTTGAAGCTATTTCTTTTTCATCAGCATCCTGATCTTTTTTTGATTTAAAACCAAACAGTCTAGAGTATATTTGATTAAATGATTTTAATAATTTAAATTTTTTGTTTTTGTTCAGGTGGTAAAACACCAGATCCGTCTTCTAGA
This sequence comes from Acarapis woodi, assembly GCA_023170135.1. Lineage (NCBI taxonomy): Eukaryota > Metazoa > Arthropoda > Arachnida > Trombidiformes > Tarsonemidae > Acarapis > Acarapis woodi. The sequence goes on from BLXL01010451.1 coordinate 1,945, forward strand.
ACATACCAAAATATAATGAAAGAGTTGAATTTAGTGAATGAAGAAAGTTCATTAAAAAATAAAATTTCTGACAAAATAAAGTCGGGTGAAATAAATGCAGTAGAAGCTGAAAANCCAGTAAAGAGGAGAAGATGGGACCAACCAACGCCTAATGAGCCAGCAACAAAGAAATCACTTTTAGCTGAAACGCCAGTCGCACCTCGGAGATGGGATCAAACACCCGCACATTTAACCAAAGATAATGAAACGCCGGCACATCCAATGTGGGACTCTACGCCAGCATCTTTAGATAATTTAAGCGAAACACCAGGTCATTTATCAAGTTGGGGTGAAACACCAGCTATTCATAAACGTAAGTTCACATTAATTTTCTTAATTTAATTATAATTTTTGTATATTTTTGCTCAAATAAAAATTTTATTTTTTTTTTTAAATTTTATGTAGGTAAATCACGTTGGGATGCGACCCCAGCAGTTATCGATAATGCTGCAACACCTAAAATAATAATGGCTAATAATCTAGCCACGCCATTAATGACGCCTAATACAGCAATGGCAACTCCACTTTTGCCAGGAGCAGCTACACCTCTTGGACCAAAAGCAATGACAATGGTTACTCCAACAGCAGCCAATTTACTTATGACGCCCGAACAAATGCAGGCTTATAGATGGGAAAAAGAGATTGACGAACGAAATAGACCATTATCAGATGAAGAGCTTGATGTAATGTTTCCAGATGGATATAAAATATTACCTGCTCCAGCAAACTATCAACCAATACGTACTCCAGCGCGCAAATTAACTGCAACTCCTACGCCGATGGCTGGTACAGGATTTTTCTTTCAAACCAATAACGAACCTGGTAAAATAATCGAATTAATGGAAGCGAAAGGAGGTAATCTGCCTCCACTCAAACCGGAAGATGTACAATATTTCGATAAATTATTAAACGATGTGGACGAAGATTTATTAAGTTTAGAAGAGCAGAAAGAACGCAAAATAATGAAACTATTACTTAAGATAAAAAATGGTAGTCCACCGATGCGTAAAGCAGCCCTCAGACAGATAACTGATAAAGCCAGGGAGTTTGGTGCTGGACCACTTTTTAATCAAATTTTACCACTACTTATGTCACCTGCACTGGAAGATCAAGAACGTCATTTATTAGTCAAAGTAATTGATCGCATTCTCTATAAATTAGATGATCTGGTTAGACCCTATGTACATAAGATTTTGGTAGTTATTGAACCGCTTTTGATTGATGAAGATTATTATGCTAGAGTTGAAGGTAGAGAAATAATTTCAAATTTAGCCAAAGCTGCAGGTTTAGCAACAATGATTTCAACGATGCGACCAGATATTGATAATATCGATGAATATGTACGAAATACAACAGCTCGAGCGTTTGCTGTTGTTGCATCTGCACTTGGAATACCCGCATTATTACCTTTTTTAAAAGCTGTCTGTCGAAGTAAGAAATCTTGGCAGGCTAGGCATACAGGTATAAAAATAGTGCAACAAATTGCTATTTTAATGGGTTGTGCTATTTTGCCGCATTTGAAGAGTTTAGTCGAAATCATAGAACACGGTTTGGTCGATGATCAACAAAAAGTTAGAACAATAACTGCTTTAGGTCTTGCTGCGTTAGCAGAAGCAAGTACGCCATATGGTATTGAATCATTTGACTCAGTTTTAAAACCACTTTGGAAAGGGTAATTATTATTGTTTTAAATCGAAAATTTCAAAACGATATTAGTAGTAATAAAAGATCGATTATAGAAATATTAGATTATATATTTTCTTATTTTAAAGAAATATAAAATTCTTTTTTATTTTTGTAAAGTTTCTTGATTTAAATGAAACTATTAACGTCTATTTTTTTTTTCTATAGTATTCGTCAGCACAGGGGAAAAGGTTTAGCCGCTTTCCTCAAGGTAATAGGTTATCTAATTCCTTTGATGGATGCAGAATACGCAAATTATTATACAAAAGAAGTAATGTTAATTTTAGTACGTGAATTTCAAAGTCCAGATGAAGAGATGAAAAAAATTGTTTTAAAAGTAGTCAAACAGTGTTGTGGTACAGATGGTGTGGAAGCACAGTATATTAAAGAAGAGGTGTTGCCTCACTTTTTTAAACATTTTTGGAATCAGCGTATGGCTTTGGACCGACGTAATTATAAGCAGCTAGTAGATACTACCGTTGAAATCGCTAATAAAGTTGAGAGTGCTGAAATTATAAGTCGCATCGTAGACGATTTAAAAGATGAAAATGAAGCGTATCGTAAAATGGTAATGGAAACAATTGAAAAAATTTTATCTGTACAAGGTGCTGCACAGATTGACAGTCGTTTAGAAGAGCAATTAATTGATGGGATTCTTTATGCATTTCAAGAACAGACTAGTGAAGAGAATACTGTCATGTTGAATGGCTTTGGTACGGTTGTAAATTCATTAAATAATCGAGTCAAGCCATATTTACCTCAAATTTGTGGTACAATCTTGTGGCGATTGAATAACAAATCGGCAAAGGTTCGTCAACAAGCTGCCGATTTAATTTCCAAAATCGCTAATGTAATGAAGGCATGTCAGGAAGAAAAATTAATGGGACACTTAGGAGTTGTACTTTATGAATATTTAGGCGAGGAATATCCAGAAGTGTTAGGTTCAATACTTGGTGCATTAAAAGCGATTGTGAATGTAATTGGTATGCATAAAATGTCACCACCAATTAAGGATTTGTTGCCAAGGCTAACGCCTATTCTTAAGAACAGACATGAAAAGGTGCAAGAGAATTGTATAGATCTAGTAGGTCGAATAGCAGATCGTGGTGCTGAGTATGTTTCAGCCAGAGAATGGATGCGTATCTGCTTTGAATTGCTAGAACTTTTGAAAGCGCATAAGAAGGCTATTCGGCGAGCAACCGTAAATACATTTGGTTATATAGCAAAGGCTATCGGTCCTCATGATGTTCTTGCAACTCTTCTTAATAATTTGCGAGTGCAAGAAAGACAAAATCGTGTTTGTACGACGGTTGCTATCGCAATCGTAGCCGAAACTTGCCTTCCGTTTACTGTTTTACCAGCATTGATGAATGAATATCGAGTACCGGAACTTAATGTGCAAAATGGTGTACTTAAGTCACTTTCATTTCTGTTTGAGTATATAGGTGAAATGAGTAAAGATTATATTCATGCAGTCACTCCATTACTTGAAGATGCACTAATGGATCGTGATTTAGTCCATCGACAAACCGCCTGTTCAGCTGTACAACACATGTCACTAGGTGTTTATGGTTTTGGTTGTGAGGATTCATTAACACATTTATTGAATTATGTTTGGCCAAACATATTTGAAACATCGCCTCATTTAGTACAAGCTTTTATGGGTTCAATTGAATCATTGCGATTAGCTATCGGTCCAATTCGTATGTTACAATATACTTTACAGGGCTTATTTCATCCAGCTCGAAAAGTTCGAGATGTTTACTGGAAAGTATATAATACTCTATATATTGGAGCCCAAGATGCATTAGTTGCCGGCTATCCTCGTCAGGAAGATAATGATAAGAATAATTACAGACTTCCTCAATTAGATTATGTTCTATAAATTGAAGAGGAATTAACTACTTGTGTAATTTAGGTAAATTCAGACTATGTACATCTTTTTCTTAGATTATTCATTCTCATTAATAATCATCTTCAATAAAAAGCAAATTTTGAATGTTTCTTTGTGCATACTTGTATCCGATTTGTACTAGTAAATTAAAATTATCTGCTTCATATATACGCGAAATTCGATAAAAATATTTGACTTAATTGAAATAAAAATTTTTTCTTTTTGTAAGAAAATCTTTTTAAAAAATATTTTAGCATGTTTTATGTATCCGTTCTAAAATCTATTTACACCTATTCTCTAACGCGAATTTTATCACGAAATTTTTTTATTTTTATGCTCAATTTCTACAGGTCTTAGCAATTTTTTTTTCGCTGATTGATATCACAAAGTGCGAGTTCATGAATTGCAATCGAGACCTTTTTTCATGTATATTTTTAAAAAAAAAAAGTGAATACTTCCTTCCTTTATTTTTTCCGGAATTTCATTTATGAATAAAGAAAAATACAAATCTTATTTTATTTATCATGAATAAATGTAATTTATTTATTTTTTTGCCTCTGTTTTCATGTCACACAGTTTATTGTTATAGTTCGGCATTAAAATTTAATTTTGGCGTAGAATTTCAAAATTTAAAATGAATTTTTCTAGTCGCCATTTTTATTCTGCTCTTGGTAACTTTTGAATGGATTGGTTTGTTATCTCCAATTTTTTACTCAATTCACTTTATTAAATTTGCTTTAAACTATTTTGCATTTCATATTGACTTTGAATGCATATTTTTTATTTTGATGTATAGAAATTTCGTTACGATTCGTATTAGTAGTTTTTATAACCCTTCGAATAAAATTATCAACTATTAATTCAGATTTTTAAAGGATTCTTCAGTAATCGCATATAACCTGTACTAGTGAATAATTGAAAAGCTTAATTTACAGTTGAAATTAAAAAAAAAACATTAAAATAATAGTTTTTCTAAGCAAATTAACCATAAATAAACCAAACATATGCTGTAATAAGCGAGCGGTACTGAAATAGTTTTTCCAAATTACTTTATATATTTTTTTGATGAATGAATTGATGTACTTGAAACTATTTCTTGAGTAGCATTTAAACGACTGCTTAATTTTACAAGAATTTAGTCTTCAGAATTAAACCGAGCTCAATTATTTCTTTGCTGAAATTAAATTTTTTCAAATTATTTCGAGTTCCAATTTAATGTAAAAGATATTTTATAAATTTGGTGCTCAGAATTAAGAAAGAACAATGCGATTTTTAATAGATTTAATAGATTAACTGATTATGGAAATTTTCTTAAAAAAAGTGTCATTTAAACTGAAACTAATTTTTTTTTATTTAATCCTATCAAAAATCAAATTAGTTTTAAATAAATGCATTTAAGTCATCTAATTTAAGCAAATATAATTATAAAATATTTACAATTTTTAGACCAGATAAATGAATATCTCGATTCGTTTAATTTGATGAAATTTATTTAAAGAATAATTTAAATTTTTTTTAATTTGAAAATTACCAAATTTAAAAAAAAAAAATTTTTTAAACTTAAATTAATTACAGTTTTAAAAATTTGCGAAATACATTCAATTTAATTCTATTCTCTGAAAATTTACATTAGTTATCATTATTAAAAATCAATTAGATGATCAATTGCATTTATTACTATTCGCAATTTAGATTTTAATACGTTTGCTTATATTTATCAAATTCACAATGAAACTTAATTATTTTAAATTTAGTAATTTATAAAAAATATATACCAAACAAATAAATGTTAGCGTTAGCTTATGCATTAAGAAAATTTTCATGATTACTTTTTGTATACACGGTACTTAATAAAATATTAATTTAGTATAGATAGAAAACTATGGAATTTTTCTTATTCAAGCGATATTTTTCAAGAATACTTAATTGATTTGTTGGAATTGCCTTTAGCACTATTAGCAATTCAAATTACCAAAAAAAAAGAAATTTATGTGCAAATTCTGACTAGAATTAATAGACATAGGAATTTCGAGTTTGAGGCTCAAGATTTTGATCTACACATTTGTATGAATTTCGGAATAAAATTCACTTGCACTTTTATATATTTATAAAAGTTTTTAATCTTGACACACTTTGATTGTTTCATTTTCTTTTCGACTGCAATTAAATTTACTTTTGCTTTTTTCACGGCATCCGTCGAATTTATGAATTTACAAGCTGAAAATTTTCAAAAATTTGTTCAGTAAATTGAAATAAAAAAATTACTAAATTTTAGTATGAACGAAATATAAAAAAATCTTATGTATTTTATATATACCAACATTTTTTCTCTTCAACATTGCAATTTTTATGTTTTAATAATTCATTTTAAATAAGAAAAAATGTCAATAATCGACAAAATAATTTGAGCCATTAAATAATGACCATTAAAATCTCAAATATACATATTTTTTATTTTTTGCAATTAGAAATAGCTTGTGCCAGCGAATAAATCAGAATTTGTAAAGCATAAGCACTAAAACCTATATTAATTAAATGCTAGAATTTGATAGTCAAATATTTCTTAAATATATCATTTTGGAAAAATAATCGAACTATTTGAATAAATTTAAGAGGATTTAATATTGAATTTGACTTTATTTTAGAACAAAGTTTTTTTACTTAAATGTTTCAAATTATATTAAGCAATTTTCATCAAGCAATATAATAATCGGAACAACTACAACTATGCTTATAATATCTTTTATACTTTTTCTCAAATCAAATAAAATAATATAGAATTTGTGTTAATATTGGAGATACAATCAAATAATTTGAATTTTGTGCCAAAGTATTCAATAGGATTATTGATTTTTAGACTTATAATCTGGACATTAATGAATTATGCTAACTAGTTTGATAACAAAAAAATTTATTATAATTGAACAAAGTAAAGATTCATTAATTCAGATAAGCTATTCTTTTTTCTTTGCTTGCCTATATATAAAATTGATCAAGACTTAAAATTTTTTAATTCTACATCTAAAATTTATATTCCCGATAAGTTCGGAATACCTATTCGATATATCGCTGAAAGTCAATCTTCAAATTTTAAAATTTTTTTAAAAAGAGTTAAATTTATTTAATTATTAATAATTATCAGTATGTAAATTTTTAAAATCAATAACTTGAATAATTATAATGCATTGTAATGTAACATTTTTTTAGTAAAGCCCAGATCGCCTCGTTGTTATGGAAAAACTATATTTCATACCTTGGTTTGTAATTTTATGCCTTTTTCTTCTTTGTTTAGCGGCTTACAAGATTCGAAAAATTCTTTTGTTTTAAGTTTTTGAGTGTTAAAAATTAATAAGATCAAATTCAATTATAACGTTCATATTATCATAATTATATTCAATCTAAAAAAATCAAGTTCATATTGAATTGTACCAGAGGGATTATTTTTAATATCAGGCTATCTTAATAAATCTCTCTAAAAAATTTCTAATTTCCAATTTCAGTGGATTTAAAAATACCTTTAATTGCTATTAGCTATAAATTTCAATAAATCTGATCCAAAATTTTCGAACTAGCAGGTTATATTATGTACTAATAGTCGACGAACTCAGATTAAATAAAAATTTTTAAACTTAATTTTTGATATTATTGAGTTGAAAAAAACTAACTATAGGATAGCATTTTTTGTTTTACCTAATCATAAAAAATTAAATTTTAATACTACTTGATTGATGCTACCTAATCATCTGTTTGACGATTTTTCGAGAGTTCAAGTCACTTCAATTTGAACAAAATCGAAATAATTAGTTTTTAATATCTAAATAATTATAACATACATAATAATGATTGTAACAACATTTTATTTTTTCTCTTTTTTACAGTACTGATAATTTTTTTTCTGCAAATATTTTTAAAAATCAGTTTAACAAAAAACTGATAAATGATAATTTCTAAATTTAAAGAAAGAATGGGAATAATAGAATTCAATAAATAAGCTGAATTATAGAATTTATTTTAAATTTAAACGAAAGAATATTCAATATTTTTTATGCTTAAATATCAAACTGTGCTGTTAGATATATTATTCGTGAAAAAAAATTTATCTGGAAGAAATTTTTTAATGAATAAAATGCTTATTTGTTTCGAGATATTCTTTAAATTTATAATTTATAATTGTGCCAGAAAAATTTTACATTTGTTCGACTTACTGGTTAGAAAAATTCAAATATTTCAAAATGATTTCGCCAACTTTGCAAATGACATTCAATCTAATTTATAATAATTTTATAACATCCAGATCTGTTGTTTGTTAAGTATCACTTAAATATAGAAACTTAAATTTGAGTTTTATTTTTGAAAACATAATTCATATTTAAGTCAAAAATGTGAATTTGCAGCCTTCATTGACTATCATAAAAATTTTTGTTTGTTATTTTAATAGAATAGTTTATTTACAATTAATGTTTTGAAATGACTATAGTTTACAATTTAAATTATGAATAATAAAGAAAATTTTACAGTTAATCATAAGATACACTAATTTATTTAAGCTTAATATTATAATATCGAGAAGAAACATTAAATAACAAATATTTAATGTGTTTTTTATTACACTTAATTCTAAGGAATGAAAATTAAAGAGAAAGTAATTTTATTCTTTTGGTCATTAATATAATAAACAGAAGTTTTGAAAAAAAATTGATGAGTGTTTGACTTAATTTTTAATAGGGTAAAAAGTTTAAAAGAGATAGCTTAATTAATTATGCAATTGTATCACTAATTTTGAAAAAATGTTTTTGTTTATTTGCTTTTCGATCTATTTATAAATTTTTTTATACAATTCATCATATATGACTCACCTTAATGAATATGCATGATGTTTCAAGAATTTTAAAGTAATAAACATCCAATACATATCAATCAAAAAGTATAGAATGTGACACACTTGATTTAAAAAATATTTTCTTAAAATTGACCCGAAAATTTTATCTACATTTGAGTAAGATCTATACTAACAGCACATGAATTTATAAATAATTTCTTTGTTTTAAAAATAATAAAAAATTTTTTCAATGTAGATATTTACTTTTCGCTAAAAATAAATATATAAAAAATTCGATATTGTGTCGTAATTAAAAAAAAGCTAATGAAAGTAGTAATATATTCAATTGAAAAAATTATATACGTGTATCATTCAAACTTTCCGAAATATTATTATGTCATTTATTTTAGTTACTGCAACTAATTAAATGAATTGAATAACTTGACTTAAATTAAATCAAAAAAAAAAAAATTTTAGGTAAAAAGAAACGAGTGATTAAAAATTAGATATTTTTATATGCACAACTAAGTGAAAAAGTGAAAAAATTAAAACGAACAAAATCTAAAAAAAAATTGGAATGTGTATAGTTACATTTGATGTTAAATTTTATCTCCAACACTAATTAAGTTAAGCTTCTTATTTTAAATGATTTTTTTTAACAATTTCAAAAAGATGACACAGTGTAATGTTAGATGTTCCAATTTTTCAATGCATTGAATTAATGTGAATCAAATAAAAATTAAAGTGATTCTAATAGAAAATCTAATAGAAAATAATCTACATAAAATTTTTTTTACAACCATTTAGGATATTGGTTGAAAAAAAAAAGAACAATAAATTTAAATTAGATGTTATTTTTTCACTGTAATTATATTTTAATATAAGAAAATTAATTTTTAATTGTGATAATTTCATCAATTCATAACTAAAAATCTTGAAGCTTAAATAATAATTTAATTTTTAATTTTAAGATGCAAACAGAGATTTTCGAATAAATTCTATTCGAAAATATAATTTTTCATTTGTTTTTATTACTTTTACTTTTTTTTTTAATTTATTTTTTTTAACCAATCATTACATCAAATCAGAAAATAATTTTTTTAAAGTTCAAAAGTGAAGTCCTGTAAAATATCAATGTTTGATCATTATGTAAAATCATAAATAAATTTAAAAAAATATAAAAATTGAAATTATTTTTAATCATGCATGCATATTTTTAAGGTTTGTTTTTTAAAATTTTCATTTGTCAAAAAAATTTAGAATCGGACACTTCTTTGGATGGAATGCTCCATATTATATTTTTATGAAAATATTTATATTTGAATTTATTTAGTTCAAATTTTACTTTGAAAAACTTGAATATAAATTTTCTACTATGAATAAAATATTTCATTTTCACAAAGTGATTTTTTTTACATTTGAAATCAAATTTATGATGTAATTTTTGTGATATATCATCATTTTTCAATAATTGCAAACTAAAAAAATAATTCGAGCTATCTCCTAATTATTATTAACTCTCGATGAAGAATATTATATATCATTGAGTTACACTTTATTTTTCGACTACACATTATTTTCAAACATTATTCGCTAGAACTTTATAAATTCTTATGGATATTATTTGATGATTATATCTGTTTCTAATTATTATCAATAGGCAAAATATTTTTTTCAGCAAAATACCTTCAATTTAACACATTTCAACGTAATAGAAACAATATAATGAATGTAAAATTCAAAAATTAGATGAACTTTATTATTTTTTTAATTTCTTACAATCAATTTTTTATTTTAATTTATTTTTTTATCTTGAATTATAGGGCACAAAATTTTTTATGATCTTTATTGATACGATCAATTTTTTTAATGATTTTTTACTTATTAATAGTGAGAACATATTCTACATGATTTGATAAGTTTTTGCTAAATGTCTTGAGCTAGGAGTTAAATCTAAAATTTTGGTAATTTGTTTTTTTTTGAAATTATTATTTGATTGGACCGATTTTCTTCTTTAGCTCTTGATTTTTTTCTCATGAAACAATTATAAAGTTTATTTAATTTTTTTTCCTTGTATATTTACTAATTATTTTTATTAGTGCTCGATTTGAGTGCCAAAATTTTACTTTTTTTACATACCGATAATGTGGATTCATTTATGAAAACATACTTTTTATTATATGAAAAAAATTGATCGCATTTTTTTCACGATTCTTTTCTTAAATAATTATTCATATTTGATCTATTAAAGTAATAATCTTAAAATTATTTAATTTTTGTTTTTGAAATGTATGATTTTATTGAGTTTTCGAATAGATAACTTTAACATATATTTGGCACAATATTATCGAACTCAACCACCTGCATATTTATTTTACATCATGTCGATTTTTGTCAGAAATTGAACAATTTTCTTTGAAATTTATTTATCGATTTGATTTTATAAAAATTTTTTGATTTAAAAAAATGTATGCTTTAGTAAGTATTTTGAAAATCTATTTCAAGTTTTTCCTTAAATTATCTATTTCCATCACTATTTGATCAATAGAACTTTAAGAGGCACAACCATAATATCTTTGGTAAATGCTTCTAATTCATTCATAAGGGATTACACATGAAGTAATATCAAAACGAACTTTTCAGTTAATAAATTTTTGCAAATTTATACAAAATTTTAAAGCGACAAAGTCTGTCAATACTTTGACGATATTATTATGCTTGGAAACACAATTTAAAAAAAAAAAAGGATATTTTTCTAAGTAAAAAGAAAATAAAAAAGTGTTTTAGGTATTTGTTTTTATAGCTAAGGTTTTAGAAGTGACAGTTTTTTTTTTCGGTCAAATATTCTAATAAACTTTTACTTTTCTTCTAGCCATCTTTTTCATTTAGACTAAATGGTTTAGATAGTGATGTTCTGATAACGTGGTTGGGTAGATAAGTACAAATACATAATAATGAAATGCGAATAAGAAAATTTGTTAGTGTAATAAAAAATTTTTTATCAAAATTTACTCTACATCAATTTACAATGCATATCCTTTTTTGCATAGTACTCACATAGCATTGTTATCATATTTCATATATGTGTGCACACAATATATTGGGAATTTTATATATGAAGAAACGATCTTTACCTAACTATTTAATTTCCTCTTCTAAATCATTATTACTTTCCTTTTTTAGCCATCTTCTTCTTTTGTATATAATTGATATGCCGTTTACAGACCATCTTCAATGGCAAGGATGCCAACTTTGCGGGTATAAAAATCGGCTTCACTTCTCTGAGAGACTTGTCAATGCAGTTAAAATGCACTTCGCATCTTTTCAGGAATGGCGCATGTATATACATGCTCACTTTCTATTGGCTTGTAACTTACAAAATAACTTCACTTCTTTTTCTCCTCAAATATTTCTCTACTTGCTTATATCCAAATTTTTTTGAGTTGTATCGAGATGTTGGAATAATGAGTTTATTTATGTAAAAAAGACATAATTCTTATAGCTTATATATATATATGTATATGAATAAATAAATAAAATTAAATAAATAAATAAATGAATATATATATATTTATATATGTGTATATGAATATATATGCATCTATATATTTATTTATTTATTTTATATTTGTTAGTAAAATTTCAAAATTTATTGGTTTATGGATGCGCTAGTACAAGGTTCGATATCTGAACTCAAAAGCAAACGACACACTAAGTTGAATAGAGTCAAAGAGCGTTATGAAAAAAGAATAGCTTTTTGTACATGTATAGTAGTTTCCACACACATTTTTCTATATAACTCTTAGACTCAAACTCGGAAATGGTCTTTAGCATACCCTAAAAAAATCGAATGTTATGGACATTCCATAGTCATTAACCCGTTGACTGCTGCTGCCGCATAGTGCTTATGCAGACAAAATTTTTCATTTTGTATAACTGTCCCAGACACATAGGTAGCAAGAAGCTAAGCCAAAGAACTTATTCTCGTTTTTATTTTTTGATCTATTTGTTCTATTTTTTTATATTTGATTATTTATTAAATTTTTTTTTTTGTTTTTCTAATGTTTTTTTTAATTCAACGATCATTTTTCTTTTTTTTTTTTTGAAAATCTTATTAAATTTGTGTAGTTTTTTTAATCTTTGAATGTATTCAATGCTCATATATAAATCAAATAAATAATTCTGAATTGTTTTTGTTTTTTTTTCAGGCCCAAATAATAGAATTTCAGTTTTTTTTTTAATTTTTATTCACCTGATTACCGTAAAATCATTTCAAAGTTGAGCGAAAATTAAAATTGAAAAATTTTTGAATTAAAAAATATTTTGAAAAAAGTTTTAAATAAGAAATTAAGAACAATTTTTGTGGGAAAGTGATATTAAAAAAGTAATCTTTTGAAATAGTGATAAATTTGAAAAAAATCCGGTCGAGTAAAAATTATTTGAACCAAAATATCATCAAGGTGAAATGAATATCATATAATCGAATAGGTTTGAAATTTTTTGAATATATTTTTGAAATCAGTGATTAATTAAATTACAAATTATAAAAAAAAATTAAATTTTTATTCATTGATTCTTTACATACAATAACCATCTTATATCTAAATAATCTTCAATTTCTATTATTATTTAATGAATGTAAACATAAAATAGTTCAATTATATTTATCGTAATTTAGTGATCAAAAAGGTTTTCAATTAAGTGATTTTCAAAGTTCAAAATTTATTTGTTTCACGAATGAATGGGAATTGCTTGCTAAAATTCAAATTTATAAACAATTGATATTAAGTTATTTCAATAAACGCATAATTAGTCTATATGCCTTTTAAATTATCATTTAGCTGTGACACCAAACAATTGGTATACTCCAATGGACAATTATCTACCAAGTGCTATATATAAATTCTATTCCACTAATCCCAATACTAATATTCAGTTAAATATGCTTTGCGGGTTCTTTATAAGAAAGGAATCTTAAATTTTTAAAAATATATATAAATAATTATAAATTGCAAATAAAGTAAATTTCGGAATAAATTTCGGAATAAATTTCTCATCAGATAACATATAATAATTTACGACAATTTGAAGTGTGATTGTTTATCTTGGATTTCAATTTTCAAATGAAGAAAAAAAAGAAATAAACAAATAATGATCAATTTGAGTTCGGCATTTCAAAAACTGACAATTTGTATTGTTGTTTATGAAAAAAGTGTTTTTAAGTATTAAATTATTTATACACTATGTATTAATATAAATATCGAGAAATACTTTTAGTGAATTCTTTATATTGCTTGTAAAATCTACTGGATTTCGAAAAATTAATATTATGAATATGCATAAAAAATAAATGTGGATTTTAAATTTTTTCTCGTTTTAATGTTTGTTCTAAACTATTTATGAAATCTATGTATTTCAATGAAAACAGATTAAATTTTGTAGATAAATATTGATAATAAGAAAAAAAAATTCAATTTGGATTTTAATCTATTATTGCAATTCGAATTGGATGAACTTAAAAATTATTTTTTAGTTTAATCTTTATCCATTTACTAGTTTTGTTTTAATTCTTATTAATAGTTTGACAAGAAAACAGTATTTTTCAGTGTTAATAGTTTTTAATATGAGTGCTAAAGAGTGAAAAAAAAAGAGTAAATTCAAAGATAAAAAAGAACACAAGCGCTCTTTTAAAAAAAATGCAAGAAAGTCTGTGTGCTTGGCGTGAAGGAAGTAAAATGCCGCATCAAGAAATAATTCGAAAAGGAAGAAGCGTTTTCATGAGCGTATTTTCTATGAAAAATTCTATAAAATTTTATTGAGCTTTATAATTATAAGAACCAGCTTTGGAAAAAGACTACCACTTATTCGTTATGGAACTAAAAATATTTATCCATAACACCAAGCTATTTTAGAAAGTGTATTTCCTACTATACCTCCAACAATATTTTAGTTCATGTTAAATAACATACTTTTCATTTCAAAAGATAAAAAATTCAAAAAAAAATTATAAGAAGTAAAAAAAAAATATATTAAATAAAATGTAAACATTTATCATGTTCAAGACTTAAAAACTATGAAATGATTGTAAATAATTAACTAGACTGCAATGAAAAAGTTACCTCTTGATTGTTGATTATATGAATGCTTAAATAATGCTGATTAGTTGACCCATCTTCTTTTATTTATTCATTTCTCCAATTATCTTAATATTTGGCCTACATAAATGTTGTTCTTTTGTAAGAAAAAAGATTATTAAGTAATTTTTGTCAACAAAGTGCCGAGAAAAGTGTAAAAATTAAAAAAAAATAAATTAAGATCGGAAATGAAATCTTAATGTTTTCTAATTTTTGTGTCTATAATTTGTCAAAATAATAGATTGCAATAAATCTTAGAAAAAAATTCTGTTTTTGTGAATGCGATCAATCGGAGATTTTATGCACCTTTACTATTTTTCAATTTAATTGATAAATTTATCTCAAC